>CAUYRT010090056.1:0-140159 GCA_963574885.1 Lepilemur ruficaudatus | reverse complement strand
AAATATGTGTTTGGCATCCAACAGATGCTCTGCAAATATTTATTGAATAAAATCACCTACCATGTTTACTGAGTAGAGTGAGGTGTTTGAAAACAGATAATGAGTATAGAAAAGTGGATGAAAAGTGGATTTTTTTTTTTTTAAGTTGAAAAACCATTTATTTCACTGGAAAGAAAAAAGTGATCCAACTCTATAGGTCTAGCCTTCGGGCCAAAAAGAAACCCAGAAGCAGTGAGACTCTCACCAAGGTTATCCCCAAATCCAAAACCCACTGGAGGCAGGAAGCAGGGAGGAGGTAGCTCAGCCCCCACCACAGTTTCTGTACACAATGAGGCCTCCTGGGAGACCAGAACATGAATGGGAGGCTACAGAAGTATTGAGGGACAGGAGGAACAGGAAAATGGGCAGGAAAGGAAAGGAAAGGAAGAGAAGGTCTTAGGATGAAAAGTGGTCCTAAATGTCACCCAGCCTCCTGTCTAAAAGAAAACAAACAAACAAAATAGATGGGTGCTTCCTCACTTTTCTGTACCACAGACTGAGTGCCCTAACTTGGGTGAAACTCTTACACTGATCTGAAAAGTGAAGTTTGCGATGTGAAGGTCAAGATGATGTAGTACCCATCTCATAGTCCCCATGCATTATGCTAGATAATTTTCATAAACATTATTTCATAAGATCTTCTCCCAAAATACTTCCGAGATGCAGAGCAGATCTTCTTATATTCATTTTAAAAATGAGAACTCTAATGCTCATAAAAAGTGTTTTTACACTATTATATAACTAGTAGCTACAGAAAGTAAGATTCGATATCTTCTGACTCTGTAGTGTAGTCTTCCAGGGGGACTATGTAGGCCATTTTTTGACCACTTTAATTCCTGGGCTACTTATACTCTCTCTAAAATTATATGTCTGCCTTATGTTCTAGATGATTCCAAGACAGTTTGTAGGTTATTCTTCCTGCTTTGGGCCTCTCAGTTCCTTGTATTCCTCTCCCCTAGCGTTGATGCCAGCTCACCGACCACATTTACTCATTCCCACGGCTGTACCTCAATGTCGCCATTTCCAGCTGTGGTGATCTTTCCATAATCTCCATTCCATACAAACCCCTCTCTCACTAGCATCTCCTTCCTTTCTAGCTTGCTCACTCAAGTGCTCCGACTCCGACAATCCTGTTGCATCATGTCCTAAAATTCAGTCATCTTACTTTTTTTCTTCTTTTCACCTTGAAGTGCTCAATGGGTATACGTATTATCTTCTCCAAAAGTCAACTCCCTTGTCTCTCTCTGTTTTTATTGCACTACTGCACTGATCTGAAAACTGAAAGTGAAGATTGTTAAAGATTTATAATATATTCCATTAATATAGTGAGCTAGGAAAACACCATTTTATCTCCCTGGCAAACTGAGAGGTAAGTGACACTCACTATCCTCATTTTATATGAGAGAAAAACTGTTCTTCATGGGATTAAGTGACTTGCTCAATATAAAAGAAAATAAAACACAGAGTCATAATTTACACCCAGATTCTCCAAGGAGACAAAACTTGGTGGGAAGGCATAGTTTTAGGAATCCAGAAATCCCTAGATTGTAATTCAAAAGCAGAATCTATGAATGAGTTTAATAGACTTACTTAGAAAAGTAACTGGCAACTCATATGTATTATATACATGTTGCCTATGCTGAAATACTTAAAAATAATATATTTTCATCTATTTTTTTATTCATACAGTTCACTGGTTTACTATCAGACCAGTCCAGCAAAGATTGCACTTCACTGTTGTTCTTTGCATGTACTTGAGATAGTGAAAGAACAAAGAAGGGAAAGAAACGGCAGTAAGAGAAAGTCAAGTACAGCAAGGTAGTGAATAATTCTTTCAGTCAGACTGTCCCCCAGGGACTCAGTGTTTAATTCGGAGTTCTTTTGGCTGCAAAGAGTGAAAGCTCACGTAAATAACCTAAATTCTAAAAGGAAAGAGTAAGGTTGAGATTTATTATAGGGGTAAAGAAATTTCTCAAAATCCAAAGACTGGAACCAACGTATGTCCAGACTCCAAGTAAAACAAAGGACATCAGGAATTTAGCAACTGAAGCCGCTCTCTTTATCTGTTTTAGGTCCACATGACGTCTGTTATGCTAGCTAGTCTGCTGACCCACTTCCCTCCCCAACAGGTGCTTCTGCTTATTGCCTTGCTTGCCTGCTAGGTGCAGAAGATACAATTGTAAACAAAAACAAACAGGGTCTCTGTTCTTAGGGAACTACAGGTTACTGTTCAGAGGGGGGTCAGACTTTAATAAAGTAACCATAAAAATATGAGTAGATATTAGAACACATGTTATTACAAAATTCATAGGCTGTAAGAGCCTTGACCTTGCTGAGGAAGTAGAGAAGATTTGGTTGAACATGGAACAATTAAGCTGAAATACGTCAGATGTATAGGAGGAACACAATAAGGAGGAGGAGAAGAAATAATATCCCATGTGGAAGAAAAGAAGTCTACAAAATCCCTATAGCAGGAGTCAAGGAATTCAACCAAAGAATAATAAGAAAAAAATTGTGGTTGGTCCACAGAGTGTAAGCATGTTATAAATAAAGATATAGTTTACCTAGACTTAGCGATGCTGTACCTTGTAGGGCAGATAGTGCAAGAGAGTGATATTTAAGATTTTTAAAATATGAAACCATGATGATGCCATCTAATTTACGTTTTGAAAACATAATTCTGGCTGCAGTACTGAGAAAGGATTAGAAGGAGTTGGGGTTTTGATAGTTAAATTTGATGTGTCAACTTGGCTAGGCTATAGTGTCCCAGTTGTTTGATGAAACGGCTGAGCTGGGAAGGTATTTTTTAGATGTGATTATCATCTACAGTCAATTGACTTTAAGTAAAGGAGATCAGGATCAAGCTGAGAAACTTTTTAACAGTGAGAGGTCTTAGATCCTGGGCCCATCCTGGTCCAAATTGTGGACACCATAAAGAGCCCAAGTCGCTTTCCAAGATTTCACGCTAAGGTCAAAGGAGTTTTAGCTAAAGGGAGAACTGAGTTTGTTAAGCAAATTCTCTGACATTGGCCAATTTTATCAAATTTCCAACATGTTGTTCTTCCCAAAAATATTTCATATGTAGAACTCAGCTCAACGGTTTCCTCTTCCATGAAGCCCTTACTGATCACTTTTCTCTTGCTTGAATTCTCATTTGTGAGCATGTTTTTTTTTAATTAGAAAAGTTGAGGATTTCCTATTTACTTCTCCTAGTAGATAATGTGTATCCTAAGGACAGTGTCTATAGCATTTATTTCAATATCCCCACTCTTCATCTGGCATTTACTAAATGTTCAAAATGGTTAAGAAATGAATATTAATAAATGCATTAAATCTTAGATATGTATTATTTATTTTGCCATAGCTATTACCACTAGTTCTATCAGAGCACAAAAATTTGGGCAGCTCTTAAAATCTCACTTTCAAAACTCCTATCCAAAAGGCATTTGGAAAAAAATATGAAGGGCCAGAAACCTACATTCAACCTCTGTATTTTTCTTCCATAAAGCATTTCCATCAATGATAACATTTTAATCAGCATTTTATAGGTCCTTCCAAGAAAGCCATTTGCTCCTGATCTCAGCTATCCATCTCCTGGGCAACAGGAGACCTCATGTGATAGCTCAGGTACATCAGAAAACCAGAACCCAGGAATTTGGAAATGGTAACAGAAAAAAATGGTGCACATTAAGCACTCTGTCACTTTATCACCATCCAAGAAGAGAAGGTAATTTGAAGGCCTTCATTCTGTTTGTGGCCACTGAGGTCAGCGTTAAACATTTTACAGAACTGCCCCAAAGTGACCTCCTCTAACAACTTTTCCTGAATCTGTCAGGTTCTATATTTTTCAAACTAAGAAGTGTGCATTCTACATCTCTACTCAAGGTTATTGAAAAATCCTCTTTTGAAAGTACATCAATGGTTTTAAAAATATACATGGAGAGAAAACTTAAACATGCATTTTCTAAGAAAAACAAAATTAAAGGGCCTTTTTCCTTTTCTTTTTTTAAGACAGCATCAGCTTTGATGTAATGGGTGCACTGAACATGTCAGGCAGAATGTTATCAAAAGAAGTAGTCTGAAGCCCTTCCTGGGGGAATACATATTTTGATGTCCAACTGTCCTTGTCTTACATGAAAGTATTTGGTTTAGAGAAAAATTTACTTTGACCCAGAAATGACAAACACACACAATTAATGTAAAAACAATACATCAAGGCTTTAGAATAGGGGACTTTGAACTCTTTGATTAAAGTCAGTTCAAACAACCTGACCATATACTGCTTTTCTTAAGAATCCCCAATTTGTAAACCAGGAATAAAATTGTTTCACTGGATCCCAAGAGAAAATGGCACAACTAAAAGATGAACCTTGAATATTTTTTTAGTCTCTGAAAAATCACTAAAATCCATTGCTTCACCAAACATAAATATATCCTCATCTCTTGACTAAAACATATTAGGCAATTAAATTAATCAATCTCAATCTCTCTCTTTCTCTCTCTCTACCCCCCATTCCTCCCTTCCTTCTTCCATCTCCTTTTAACAAAACAATTGACAAGAAAATGACAGCAAAACAATTCTTGTTAGAGACCTAAGATAATAGGCAACCCAAGGCCAGGGTTTTTTTTGTTGTTGTTTGGTTCCCCGCCCCCAATTTTTCTGTTTTGCCTGAAGCTAACTCCAACTGGGAGTAAGGGCCTTTGTGCATGCTAAAGAAATGCGTCCTTTCTGATTATCACTAAACAAAAACAACTTTCATATGTGAGATTTGAGCAACAACCAGGTAACAAATAGGCCCTCTCCATGAATGAAACCATCCAAATCCCAGAAAATTTTCTATATGACATATTGTCCATATATGACAATGAAATGGTGCCTTAAACCCAGCCCTATGGTTTTGCCCTGGGAACTTCAAACTGGAGCTGTTTACCCAAAGGAGAAATGCTGCCCAAAAAAGAACTTTCTTTCCTCTTGTCTTTCTGTTTTCTCTTTTCTTTAAAAGCAAATTCCTGCAGGCCTCTGTTCAGCCTGGAGGCATTTGTCTTACAAGTGGAGGCACATCCTGAAAAGAGAAAAAGAGGAAAAGAAAACCATCCTCCTTGCCCTGGGGGATTTCAGGAAAAGATAGGGGAACTCTGGTCTCAGTCAGGGGGTGGGGGAAGGGGAAAACGAAGTTCCCAGCTGTGTGCACAGTCATTTGATAACCTCAAGCAGGCAGACCACCTGAGAGAGCAAACAGAAGCGTGGGAGCTGGTGAGCAAGAGGGACTTGGGCAAAAAAAGAAGAGAAAAAAGAAGAAAAGAAAGAAAGAGCTGAATTGTGGAGCCAGGAGAGGAGGAGGCTGGAGCTGGGGGTCCCAGTCATTTCTTTTTAATGAAAAAGAGGGCCAGGAGAAGAGGTTATGCATAGGATAAAGAATATCACTTAATATATATTCTATGTTTGGGTTGTACATTTGTTTTATGTCACAATCCAACGAAGGGGGTCAGCCTGTCTGCATGCTGACAGCTCCGTCTATTGTAAGTCAGTATAAACCACGCCATGTTTCTCCCCAGATGTGAAAAGTCCAAGACATTTTTATTTTACAAATTCCCTAGTATACTATAAAATGAAGAAGTCACAAAACAGAGTCATAAAAACAGTACTCCCTTTTCAATGCTCACATTTAAAAAACTGAACAGATAGAATGAGAACTCTTCTAGTGGGTCCAGATTATCTGAGTGGCTACAGATTGTGAGTGTTGATGGAACTTCGTTTGCAGATAATGCCCAAGCAGAGAAAATGAAACTTGGACAAGTTAGGCCTCGTGTCTTCCTGCTCTAGGACACAGAACTAACCTCCCCTCACTCCTCACTTCCCTACTGATTTCCAAGCCAGGTACCAGGGAAGCCTCAACCAGCTGAGTCAAAGAGATGCCCCGTGGGAGTCGGTGGGTTGGGGGGTCATCCCAAGCTCACTGGATGATGAGTTGAGGAGTGACGGCCCTTCAGTCCTGCTTGATGTCACGACTAACAATGACAGTCTGCCTGCAAGCTGCTGCTCATTCTCCTATAGAGAAAGTCACTTTGCAGTAACCCTGTTACTTTACAGTGCAGGGGTTTCTGCTGGATAGGTCTGGTTACATTGGGGGGATTTAAAGGCCTTCCCCAAAGACTGCAGAGTTGATTTAATTACAGCAAGACCCATTCACATAGGCAAATGCACACTCTCTCTCACACACAAAGGTAATATGAAAAATAGTAATACCTAGCCTGTGTCCGGGCATGCTCAGCTGTGTCCCGGGCATTGTGCTAATGTTCGCAAGAAGCTGCATAAAGCAGAGGTGAAAAGCAGAAGTTCTGGAGCTGAAATGCCTGAGTAACGAATCCCACTCCATCACTTACTGTTGGTGTTCCATCACTTTGTGTCTCCATTTTCTCATCTGTGAAAGAGATAATTATAGCACTTACTGATTATAGCTGTCAGGAGGACTAAACGATTTGGTTCATGTGAAGGTATCTGAGAGAATGCCAGGTGCATAGTAAGTATTGACTAAGACTTAGCTGTTAAAGTACATATTTACTCCTCATCATAGTTTTAGGCTATATATATTATTATCCATCCCATTTTGCAGATGTAACTGAAGCTTAGGTCAGTTAAGAAGGTTGCCAATTTATATAACGTATTGAAAAGCAGGTAGAGGTTCAAAATCAAGTTCTTCTGATTCCAGTGGCCACTACCCTGATTATCTTTTACTTTCTCAAATTATTGATGCCTTCAAAGAAGAAACTGGAGTGGATGCAAAACCTGAACTGAAGACTACAAATTGCAAAATTTTTCACTTTTTTTAAAAGCCAGAAATATAGAAAGCCAACAGTTTATTTTACTTTCTCATCAGCTCCCCTTTTGTCTCTTCTGTCTCTTTATCTGTCTCTTCTTCTACCTCTTTCTCTCTCTAATGATCAAATGATCTGACATAACACATAATGCAAATTATGTGCTATTGCCTTAAATTGTTCCAGTTCATTTAACTCACTATGAGCATTTGTTACAGCTAATTATTGTAATAGATTTTTATTATTCATAATTATTTTCTCATGTTGTAATGTTCATAAATTTAAAAAATTTTTGCCATCATGAGTCACCATTCATGCTTGTCAGGGATTTTCTTTGTCTTTTTTTCCTTACAGAACATTTGAATGCTCATTATCATCAATACATTTGTAGGTTATTATTATTCATATCCAATAAGGCCCTTTTGGGGTATGCAGAGCTACTTCAGAAATGCAGTAATTCTCAGACCTAATGACAAACTGATCCTCTGCTTAATTTTAGAAAATCAAATTAACTACCTCTGATTAAATGCACAGCAGATTTCACTGTGTTAACTGTGTCAGGTTCATGACTCCAGGCAGAGATACTTTAACTCACCGCTATGCAGAATTTTTTTTTTTTTTTTAAGATCACTCTCCAAAACTGGTACACTAGGCAAATGCTAGCATTCCCTGGGAATGGGAAAACGATGAGCAAAGCACCCTCTCTCTATTAGTCAAGGAAATTTATTTATGCCATCAGCCATCAGAAGTAGGACATCATGGGTACAAGTCTCAGGCCACATGAAACAAATTCTATTTCATTATTTTCTTCAGATCACATTAGTTTTAGTTAATCACCCCATTCTTTGTCTAGTTCATGAGAATTTCAACTATTCTTGGCACATTCTTGAAGTGTCAAGGGCACTTGAAGGGCACATTCTACCTACTGAAGTTGTGCGAGGAATAAGGATGCATTCAATGCCAAGGTGTAAGATAGGCATCTGACACCTGATGGGTACAAGTCCCCCTCTGCAGTTAAACCTCCAGCATTCACTTCTCCACCCCAAATGCACAGGAACTCACTAAAAGACAATCCCTTTACTATCTACATTCTCATCTTAAGTAATCTCCTCCAATTGCAGGGCATTGAATAGCATCTGAAAGCTCATAATTCCTAAAATCACAAGGTCTGAGCTACTCCCTGGGATTCAGACTCTATATCTTCTTGATATCTCTTCTTATGTATCTACAAAACATTCCAAACTTTGTACGCCTTAAAGGAAAATACTAATGAGCTTCCTAAAGCCTGCTCTTTTGTTTCCCCATTTCAGTAAATGGCAGCATCATCTACTTACTCACTCAGGCCTGAGAGTCCTCTTTGAGTCCTTGCGTTCTTTTCCACTACTCAGCAATCTCTCAGCAAATCCTATCAATGCTATCTCCATGTTATGGCCTATATCTGACTATTTCTCACCATCATCACTGTGACAACCCTAGTCCAAGCCCCGTCACCTAACGTCTATGGCAATTAACACCCGGGCTCCTGTCTCTAGTACTTCATTCTCTCTGCAAGGCAGACAGATATTTCTTAAGCATAAGTCAGGTCATGTCACATTTATGTCTCAAACCTTCCAGTTAATTTTTATTGCACTCAAAATCCAAACTGTCCTGTCCTACAAGACTCTGTATAGTCTGGCCCCTGGTTCCTTGTCTGCTACTGCACCTGCTACCTCCTTCCCACCCATCCAAGAGGCTCCAGCCACACTGGCCTTCTTCCTGTTCTTAAATAAAGTTTATTTATTTGGCTGTTAATATTTATTGGTTCAGGCATTGTAATAGCACATTTTTAAGGTATTTTTCCATTTAATTCTCATAATAGATTTCTAAATTATTTATAATTATTATGCTATTAACATTTTATAGATAAAAGAAATAAAAGGGAGGCTTAAAAAACAAATGCTCTTATGAGACATAGCAGGGTGAAAGAAATATGAGAAAGAAAATACTTATGACACAGGTTGGTGCTGAGTTGTCCTGGCACTATTTCTTCTGAGACAGGCACTCTCATCCAGATATACCCACCACACAATAAAGCATTTTGCACAACTGGTCAGTACCCCTACCACACTGACTCCATCACAGTTATTCTTCCTAATCTTGGGCATCTCTTTTACTTGGTCAATTAGAAATTACCAGGCTGAAGAAAATTGAAAGAAATTAAGGTAGAAACAGGGAAAGAAGGAGAGAGACATACAGAGAGAGAAAGACAGACAGACATTCATTCTTTGAAGTTTAATATATTTTACCAAAAAAAAATGGAAACAACTGAAATGTCCAGCTACAGAATAATGGACATATATGCATTATGATTCTTCTTTGTTAGTGGTTCTCAACTCTGGGAGATATGGTGCCCCAGGGACATTTGGCAACATCTGGAGATGTTTTTGGTTCTCACTTTGAGGGGAGGGAGATCTAGTGGTTGAGTCCAGACATGCTGGTAAACATTCTTCAATGCACAGGACAGTCCCCTACCACAGTGAATTATCCAGCCCAAAGTTTCAGCAACATTGATGATTGGAAATCTTGCTTTTTATGATGGAATTTTACCCTATTCACAAAAAGTATGATGGAAAAGAATATATCATTGCATGGACACAAATTCCAGAACTGTATATTGATAGATGAAAAAATGAGAGGCAAATTGCATATGCTTTGTGATTTCAGTAAAAATACACACCACACATAACTCTTTTATTTAAAAAGAAGACATAATAGAGATATGCACAAATAGTAACAATAGTTATCTCCAAGCAGTAGCAGAGCAATTATTATTTGTTCTTTCCTCATACTCCTTCAAGTGAACATATCTCCCCTTTGCAATTAGGAAAACTTTGTTTTTTCTTTTTTTTTTTAATTTCAAAAAATTTAGGTGGTGTAGATGTTTATTGTTATATGTTTTTCTTTTAATTATTTCTGAATTTGTATCTCTAATCTTATTCAGAAGGCAACCTAGAGCTACACCCTGCTGTCCTAGACTTTTAATTGATCTAATGAAATAATAGGACCACCCTGGTTTTAAAATTCGAAATTGGATCATCTCTCTTTTTGATGTATTCTTTCAACATTTAATCCATGATCACTATATGCCAAAGGTATTTTCTTAGATGTTGGAAATACAAAAATGTATGTATGCAGGCAATTACAAAAGAATGTGGGAATGGAATAGTAAGATCATTCATAGAGTATTTTTGAACATTGAGAAAAAAGAGCATCTAACTCAACCAGGCTGATGTTCATGGAAGACTTTCTGGAGGAGATGTTATTGGACTGAAGGCATATGAAGAAGAGGAGATGCCATGCCCCTCCAGGTTGAGAGGACATATTTGCAAAGACTTGGAGACAAATAATGAGCACAAAGGTGTATGCAGAGAAAGTTCAAGTCTACAGTCTGTTCACACAGCATTCCTAGGATTGTCGCCAACTCACTCTTCAGTACAAGCCACCTTTTTAGATTTCCAGTATTCCTGTCTCACCTACTAAACCAAATATATTCTGTCTGTGCACAGGCTTTGATGTGGGCATCTTGGCCAGGATGTTGTAGCTTGCTCACACTTTCTAAGAATCATATAAATTCTCACTGATTCCATTATTTGTTTGGTTTTTGGCCCCAGAGGACTTATGGTTTGTTGGGTCTGACAAGAGTTTAGTCAAATCAAGGTGACATTTGGCTAGGGAACTTCATTCTCTGCCTGTTCCCCATCACCACCACAGGTTTTAACAGAGATTCATGTGGACAGAGAGCAATGGTTCTCAAAGCCCAGTCCCTGGACAAGCAACATCACCACCTTCTGAATCTTGTTAGAAATGCAAATTCAGGCCATTCTTGAGACCTACTCAGTCAGAAACTGTGTGAGTGGGCCCCAAAATCTTTGGCTTAACAAATACTCCAGAGGATTCTGGAAAACACTAAATTTTGAGAACCACTGGTAAACAGAATATGGACAGGCAATGCCTTAATTACTAGTGTGTTCATCTTGTGCCACAGTGTAATCCCTTGGCGAACTTGATTGGATCTAGAAGACCTATTAATATAAGAAGAGTTTCTGCACACAGTAGTTGAAGGCCTTTTGGGGTCCTTTTCCTTAGAACCTTGTCATATAAGGTACCCACAGAAATAATGGGACTACTATCTAACACCATCCTGGAACTTGTTGGAAGTGCAGAATCTCAGGTCCCATAGCCCATTCCAAGCCTATTGAATCAGAATCTTTATTTAACTAGATCCTCAGTTGGTACAAATTTAAAGTTTGAGAAGCACCAGCATAGGCCATGCTCTAATTTCAGATTCTAAATCAATGCTTGCTTGACTACAGTCTTTTAAATAGCATCCGTGTGAGTTTTGTTTTATCTATGCACCACAGTTATATATTATTTACTTAAAATGTCCATATGAACCCAATTCGTGCCTTTAACAAAAATAAATTTGTTCATGTATTAGATGTTATACCAATCCCATTGAAGAGGAAGTTTCTCAATTTGCTACAAATAGAGAGTATATATACAAAAATAGAGTGAAAAGTAAGCAATATTACTAAATTATAGCTAAATACTGCTGATTTCCAAAGGATGCTGAGCCTTCACTTCCTTTGTGAAAAAGGAGAGGCACAAATATTAAAGAAGTATCAAAACAACTAGCTTAGAACTCAAACTTTCTCTAAATAGGACTTAAAGAGAATTGGAAAGGGAAATCCCATTGCTGTGTCATTCAGTATTAGATGAAGCCAAATTTCTAAGAAACCTAAAATTATTTCACTGACTAACTAAAAATCAGCTCCTTGTCAATAATTCTGCAGGAACTACAGTTCCAGTACGGTGTTTCTCAAACCTTGAAGTGCGATAAGATCATCTTGTAAGTATGAGGATTCTCACTTCATAGGTTTGGGGTGGACCCTGGGATTCTATGTTTCTAACAGGCTCCTGCTTGCTGTTGGTCAGGGGACCACATTTTGAGCAGCAGGGGTGTAGATATTACCACATCAGTAGGAGAAAAACAACAAAGGAAATACCTGCTCAGGGAAAGGCATTTGATGAGACAAACGAGAGGAGACGGACAAAGGCTTCCCATATAGGCTTCTGTGCACTTTTACTGAAGGTCTAACCCTTTCTCACAGGACATAGTGTGCCTGCAAAGCCTCATAAATAAAAGGTAGCATTGGCTGGAGTTTGGGGGAAGATGAAGCTCTCTCATGCTTGGAGTGTTTCGTCAACAGAGGAATTGGCTGATCACTATTTATACCTAACGGCAGATGATGATAGTCACTAGAGGCCAGAAGCCATTAAACACTCACATGACCACATGTCAGTCCGTGTTTTTAAGGGATGCCAACCTGGCCTGTCAAGTGCTGCTCAGCTGGAAGTTGACAAATTTCCTCCTAAAGGGGCCCCAGCTGTTGAAAATGTCTTTGGGTTCTGTCTAAGAAGAATTCTCAGAAAGAGCAACCCTGACTTTCTTAATTATACTGTTCTCCCAAAAGGAGAGTCTGCTTTTGGATCATCCATGTCTCTTAATGTGATTTTGTCCAACCCCTGAGCCTTAGTCTAGTTTGATGCACATTCATTGCACAGCACCATGCAGCATTCACTCAGAGCACGTTTATTAAATTCTTATGATACGCATTGCAGAGAAGAACCAAAAAAGATGGAGGTGACAAAGCTCAGATGGGAAGCTCTCTCGTTCATACTTATAGAGAACAGCAGTCACGTCCCTGGGTCCACACAGCATGCAGCAGCTAGGCAAACCTAGATCTAGAATGCTGCCAAAAACAGAAAGCAAAAGCAATCCAGGACTCCAAGTCCATCAGTCATAATGTTTGGCCACAAACAGGAGCCTAATTAGCTTAGCCTGATGATTTTCCTCTTCGTGCCCTAGAGTCATGGCCCTGGGCACAGTCATCACAGACCCATTTCCCTAAATTCGAAATTCATTTGCTGGTTCACAACCTGTATCCAGGTGATGCCAAAAAAAAAAAATCCATTTTGATCTGCTCAGGCAAACTGCCAGTCAGCTCAATGTAAAATACACAGCCAAACTGATGTTTAACTGAACTGACTGGGTATTTGGAAGTTGTTTTTTATTTTATTTTTTTCCTTTTTCTTCGCTGAATTGATAGGTCAAATCAGTCAGAAAAATTACCAGCCCCAGGGATATGATGTCTAAATGGTTGTCTCTGCTGTGCTCTCTCCAAGAGAGTATTAACATCACCCACCACAAAGCCCAGTGTCTCTGTTACTGTGTCGCTAAGGTCAGATGCAAGAGAGGCAGGAAAAAATCCAACTTACTTAACAAATAGTTAAATAGAGTTTACTATGTACCAGGCTCTTTCCCAAGAGTTTACAGACATTGACTAGTTTAATCCTCTTAATAATTTGTGAGGCACAATATTAACCCCATTTTATGGATGAAGAAACTGAGACATATAGAGGGGAAGCCACTGAACAAAAAGCAGACAGCCAGTCTGCTGTCTGGAGATACCACTAAAGGCTACCCCAGCCCATAACTACCGTTCCTATACTCTTCTGATGCAAACCCATTATAGTCAGAGATCACACATGTAGACACATGGTGGCCCCTTTTTACACTGGGACATCTGCAAATACTAACCAGATGGAAGTCATGGAGCCCAGAAGTAACCAAGACAGACAATCTTGCCAAAGACAGCTGGTGGAATGACAGTTGTCCTCTTCACAGATTGACAAGTGAATGGACACAATTATTCTCTATTTCTCCATCAGGCAAGGCTAAATCAAATGGTGAAAGATGGATGTGGTGTTTATTCATTTTTATGTTTGTTTACTTTTTCCTTCCTTCACTCAAAATTATTGTGAATATGACATAGCAGTTAAAAGCATGGGCATTAGAGTCAAGCAGACTTGGGTGTGGGTGGGTCCAAGTTCTGATGTTTAATAGTTTTAGTTGCCAAGGAGACATTATTGCACTGTCTTATGCCCCTTCTCTTGACCTATAAAATGGGCATGTCCTTACCTCATAGCACCGTGAAGATTAAACAAAATCATGTCGGTGATGTGCCAATTATAATGCCTGACTCTACAAAATTAAGTTTCATTACCATTGCATTGCTATAGGCCTGTCATTAGGCAGACAGAAATCGCAGTACCAAACACTGTGATGAGGATTGTGCAGTACTGTGGAAACACGGAAAAGAAACTGATAATTTGAAGACACTGGTGAAGGCTCTACCAAGGTGGTAACATCTTTTACATGCTTAAAAAACTAGTTTATATAGTAAATAAGGGAAATAAATACAACAGAAACAGCTTGTGAAAATTCAGGTAATGTACACATATATTTTTAGAAGATGGACTTGGGTAGTTGTGGTAAAAATACTGAATTTTGATCAGATTGAGTAGGGGATAGAGAAAGAACATTAGGTCAGAGTTTTCTAATAGATGGAGCCTTTCAGGGATGGAATAAGATAAGCTTCTTCCAAGATCTTATATTTGAGATATTAAACAGAGGCTGGCTGGCCTTTTCTCAAAAAAAGAGAAAGTGGATTGCCTCTCATCTGTGAAAAGATTTTGTACAGATCACTTAACCACTTTTAGCTTTAGACTTTTCTGCTGTAAAAAGAGGATAACATGCTCAAGAGGTGATTATGAGCATCTCATATCATTGTGTGTGTATAAGAACTTTAAAAGATTCATTCATTCATTCATTCAACACTGTTTATTGAGTGTCTACCACACGCCAGAAACCATGCTCCTGTTCTGTTCACTGTTGGGAATGCAACAACGAACAGAACACAATCCTTGTACTCATGGAGCTTACATTCTAGTGGTTGGAAGCAGAGACAATGCACACAAACATATATAAATATCTAATAAGTTTTATGGCCATAAGTAGTATGACAAAATTAAGCAGCTAGGAGGGATAGGGAAAATGCTGGTTATGTTGCTGTTTTATGCAGGGTGATCAGGGAAGATCCCTGAAAAGATGGCATTTGACCTGCACACTGTGAAATCATGAGCCAGAGAGGGAACAGCCAGAAATATAAGAGACAAAAAGAGAAAACGAATCCCAGGAGCCACATGAAGGCAATGTGGCAAAGAGGAGGTTATTATTAGATCATTAAATATGAAGTGTACAATTCTGAATCAAAAATGTAGTTTATTATATCTCAAACAAGAAGCAGTACAATTACTCAAAGTATGCACCTAAACTATTGACACAGTTTTGTCGTCTTAACAGTAGCTTGTTTGTGCCAGCAGTGAAGAAGCCTGGAGGGTGAGTGGCAATGAAATTGCAAAAGGTGTTTTCCACGGTTTGTTGAGAATTGAATATTTTTTCCTTGCAAGAAGTGGTCCAAACCCTGGAAGAAGTGGTAATCTGTTGGTGCAAAGTCTGGTGAATACAGTGGATGACAGCAAGTTTCCAAGTCCAACTTCCATAGTTTGAACAACGCTGTTTGTGTGACATGTGGCTGAGTGTTGTCTTGAAAAAGGATTGGCCTGTCTCTGTTAACCAAGCTCAGCTGCTTAATCACAAGCGTCCTTATTTCATCCAATTGGTTGCAATAGACATCCACTGTAATCCATTAACTAGATTTCATGAAGCTGTAGTGGGTAATACCAGTGTTGAACCACCAGACACCATTAGCTTTTTTTTGATGCATCAGTTTTGGACTGTGTTTTGGCACTTTCTGTTTATACAATCATTGTGCCAAACATCTGAGGTTGTCAAAAAGAACCCATTTTTCATCACACATAAAAATATGTTGTAGAAATAGGTCACCTTTATGTTGTGACAGCAAAGAAAGGCAAGTTTCCAGACAATTTCTCTTCTGAAGCTCTTTTAATTCATGTGGAACCCATCTATCCAGCTTCTTTATCTTGCTGATTTGTTTCAAATGATCCAATATTGGCGGAATAGTAACTTCGAACCTTGCTGCTAATTCACATGTAGGTTGAGATGGATTTGATTCCACTACAGCTTTCAGTTCATCATTATCCACCTTGGTCTCAGGTCACCCACATGGCTCATTTTCAAGATTAAAATCACCAGAATTGGACGTCTCAAATCAACGACGTACTGTGTGTTTATTAGCCACATCCTTGCCAAACAATTTGTTGATATTTCGAGCTGTCTGCATTGCATTTGTTCCATGATGGAACTCATATTCAAAAATAACAAGAGTTTTTGATTTATCCATGTTTTCACAAAAACTGCTCAAAAAAAAAAGTTTGAAAGATAATCACAGGCTAAAATGGGCATTTGAAAGAGTGAGGATATACCTTCACCATAAATATAAAACAAGAAGTGTCAAAGTGAAATGTCAGAGATAGATAGCAACTGTCAAGCTTAGTATGTAAGGAAATAGGATATTTCATACTTAATAACCTAATATCAATTGTCTTATATGTGACAGAGATATGGACTAAAATGAGGATTGAAATAATGAATACTGGAGACAACAGAGATGAGAAAGTAACTGGGGTAGGTCAACTGTATTGAGTTGCATTAGTGGCATGGCGGGTATGGAAATCTGATGGGAGTGGGTTCAAGAAAGAACAGGAGGAAAGATAAGGAAGATAATGAGGATAAATGACTTACTATTATTTACTGTAGGAGGAACAAAGCAATGGGACTGTAGCTAAAGAGGAATGTGAGGTCAAGAGATATGTTTTTTTCTTCATCTTTTTATTTTTTTATTTTATTTTTTTCCGTTTTTTAGATAACTGTTATTGCATATTTACATGTCAAATGAATAGTCCAGCAAAGAGGAAAAAATTAATAGTGTAGGAAAGAGAAGAGTGGACCATTTCTCTAAGTATAGGCAGAGGATAGGATCCAGTACACAAGAGGTGGACTTGACCTTGGAAAGAATTATGGGCATTTCATCCACAGTAATAGGAGGGGATGCAGAGTGAAATGGGCTCACACCCAGGAAGAAGGGAAGATGTGATTCTTACCCTCTGATGCTTTAAATGTTTTCCTAAATCAGAGAACATGGTTAGTGGCAAAGACTTGGGGTGGGATGGGGAGTAAGTATAGAAGTTTTGAGAAAAGAGAGAAGATACAGTCATCTAGGATAGATAATTGAATGGTCTATAGAGCAGGGTCATCAAACTACAGCTTGTGAACCAAATCCAGCCCACTGCCTATTTTTGTGAACAGTTTTGCTGGAAGGCAGCCACCTCTATGTATTGTCTGTGGCTGCTTTCCTGCTATGATTGCCAAATGTGACATTAATGGCATGACCCCCAAAGCTTCAAATACTTACTATCTGGCCCTTTACAGAGAACATTTGCCAACCCCTGTATAGAGAGTTGAGTTGATTTTGAAGTAGTGTTTAGAGGCACAAGGTTAGTGGTCACAAAGCTGAAGGAAAACTACTGAACATGAATATGCCTCTGTATGTGTATGTGAGGGTAGGAGAAGTGGAAGAGGTGCTACCTCTGGACACCTTCTGCTATTCAGATGTATGTATAGAAAAGGAAGAGGGCTAGAATTAAACAGGGTTGGTGTTCCGCCAGGTTAATGCAATAAAGGGAGAGATCTGTAGAGGGACTAAGGGTTATAAAATGGGATGGGTAGTGGACCTTGGAATCAATGCTGATAGTGAGGTCATGAGGAGAAGGATAAGAATAAAATAAAGTATCAGTGGATTCTTTGTTTTAGAGGGCTCAGGGAATATTAAGTTATTAAGGAGAATGAACACTAAAGGCATGAGAAAAGAAAAGATGCATGAAATTAAGATTATGGAAGCATTGTCATTTTGAGTAATGGAAAGGCAAGTGAATCACTACAGTAAGGTGAGGATAAAATAAAGCAAGTAATATGTGCTCTTCAGGATGAATATCCCACACAGACATAAGAGGCCATTTCCAATCTCCTTGACCTGAGTTTTACACAAAGTATAGCAGTTCAGTTTGTGGAGTAAGTTTGGAAAGCATGAGCAGTGGAGAGCTTCCCTTGTTTGTCTAGTTTCCAAGAGATCAGTGAAATTGCAATCAGGAAGAGGGAAAATCAAAAACAGGTAGGAGAAAGCATTTGAGTTTTCAATGTATATCTTATTAATAACTCCATCTCTCCATGGAAATGGCTCCAACTGAAAGACACTACCCAGGATTACTATCCCTGGAGCAGTTTAGATGACAGACAGAAAACAGGACCTGCAGATTTCATTATTTCCCCACACTTTTGATGATATGGAGCACAGACTGAGTTATGCGAGGTTGTTCAGGTCTTTCCAAACCAAACACAGTTTGTCAGATTTTGAAATCATAAAGAGTAACCCATCTTCCTACTCTTACCCTTGACCTCACTCACATAGCTTTTTCTTTTTTAATCATTGTGTCTCTAACATCAAACACTTCGAATGGGAGACTGCCGGTCTAGCTGACTTTGTCCATGCTTGCCATCCTTCCTGATCTACCTTCAAAGTCATGGATGCATTCCAAACTGATGAGATGGGTCACAGCCTTTCTGAGGGGCCAAAGCCAGCTGGTTTGAGTCAATTGTATTCCTTTCAATTGGCAAACGATAAATGGAGGGCTTTTTTTCCCCCTTAGGAGGTTGACTCTGCAGTTGGTGATTGATTACTTGATATTATGCCTTTCAGGCCAGAGTAACATCTTACCCCCAGCCAGAGCCATGAATCTGTCTAGATGCTTAGGTTAGCCCATCTGCCCACCACAAAACACTGCATATGAGTTTATGTGAAAATTTTGTTGTCCATTCAAGGATCTATTTACCCATTTATTTTTTCAGTATTTGTGTGTACATTTTGAGAAAATAGAGATAAAAGGAGCAATCCATCACCTTAGGACCAAACAGACTACTGAGAACAGAAAAATAGACAATAAAAAATTAAGTGTGATAAGTAATAGAAGAGAAGCAATCAGGGGAAACCTAAAAGATGGGAATCTAACTCAGACAAGAGCAGGATTTCTCAACCTCAGTACTATTGACATTTGTGGCTAGATAATTCTTCTTTGTGTGGGCTGTTTTAAGTGTTCAAGACATTTAGCAGCACTGCTAATTTCTATAAACTAGATACCAGTAGCAACATGTTCCCCCTTGTGACAACCAAAACTGTTCCCAGAAATTATAAAATGTCCCTAACAGGGGAAGGGAGACAAATTTTCCTTGATTTGAGAGCCCCTGGACTAAGAACATCAGGGGAGGTTTTCTGGAGGAGATAATACTGGAGCTACATCTTTAAGAATAATTCATTTCCTCAATAAACAAAGTGAAATATAATGTGTTTAAGTAAAAGAAACATCACATGAAGAGATAGTATAGCCAGGGAATTGTAAATAATTTGATATCATTACAGCATAGACTAAGAACAAGATATAGAAAGTAGGCTGCAAAGGTAGACTAGATCCAGATCAATTGAAACATTCATAACTAGAATATATTTCGGCAGTTCCAAAGCAAGTCATGTTATCAGATTTACTTATGCAGATATTCAAAAATATAGCCATCTGGTCCCAGTCTTACTGAATCATAATCTTTGAGAGTAGGAACCAAGAATTTGTATATTTTTAAAGCTCTTATTCAACTTAGGGAATTATCAAAATCTTGTCACTTAAAGTTTTACCAACAAACTGGGCACATTGGCATCACCTGGGCATTTGTTAGAAATGCAGAATCGCATTCCAGACCTATAGAATCAGAGCCTGCATTTGACAAGAGCCCCAGTGATTCTTATACATGTTAAAATTAAGAACACCGTTCTAGTCTACAGGAAGCCCCTCAAAACTACAAACATGAGTACTATTAATGACCATGAGAAATACACAGTAGACTTGTTCATCACTGTTAGCTAGGAAAGAAGAGAACTTATAGGAAAACATGCACCATTAAACCGGTCTTTTCAAATCTGTCCCACATGGTCATTTGAAGATTTACTAGTAATATAAAATATGATCAGCTTTCATAAAATCTTATGGGAAATCAGGGGAGGCAGTGAATGTCAGCATTGACTACCAAATAACCTCTTATGACCCAGCATCCAATCCTGACATAAATCTGCATTTCTCAGGCTCACAAACCAACCCTACTATTTTACAGCCAATAAAAGACAAAGAGAAATTTCCTCAATTCTGAAACAATGACAGAAAATAGATAGATAATAGTTTCAAGAGCATCTCACATTTGTCATTTCAGATTGTTAACATATTTTAGGCTGCATTGGAAACTTAACCTAATTATGGGCAATGGAGAGATAACTAGCTGTAAAAACTAATAATGATGACCATTTAGAGAACATCTGCAAAATTCCCAGCACTGTGCTAATGTGTCTCATAAGCAATGATTTGTTGTAAAATTTATTGCTCCATTTCTCATATGGGAAAACTGTGGTACTGAGTAGGAATGTCCATGGTCTCACAGTGATAAGCAGTGGCATTGGAATGTAATCCCCCATCTGACTTCCTACTCCTTGCTCATGACCATTTGGATTTAAACTTAATGGTAAATAAAAGACATATTCAAGCCCAAGCCATATGTCTTTGAGGGCTTAATTATAAAATGTCAGAGTCAGTATCTCCATTTATAAGTTAAATATAGTAATACCTAACCCACCAGGTTCTTATGATTAGCTGAGATAAAGTCTGTGAAAGGAGCATTGTACCCTGCAAATCATGATTATGTAAAATTCAGCTAAGATGGCAGTATGCTGAGAAATCTGACTCAATATCCCTCCTTTATGGAAAACTTATACAAAATTTAAAAAGATATTATTAATAATAAAATATACTTGTAATGATAAGCATCTCAATGAACCCTAAAAGGAATGGAAGGACAGAGGTGAACAAGAGCTCATGCTTAGGTTTGTGTTTGGAATATGAAACAGGAAGAAGATCCCAGGATGTATTAGTCAAGGTTCTCCAGAGATTAAATAAATGGATAGATAAATAGATACATAGATAGACTAGATTTATTATGAGGAATTGGCTTACACAATCACGAAGGCTAAAAAGTCCCAGTATCTATCCACCATCTGCAAGCTGGAGGTCTGCTAAAGATGGTGGTGTAATTCAGTTCAAGTCTGAAGGCCTGAGAACCAGGGGAGCCAATGGCATAAATCCCAGTCCAGGGGCAGGAAAAGATAAGATGAGATGTTCATCTCAAAGAGTCAGACAGGACAAAGGCAGAAAATTCTATGTCCCACTCAATTTGACACAAAAATTAACCATAATGAAGGAGTTCATCTGCACTGAACAATGTGTGACTGACATGCAGAGAGGAACAAGGACATGAGCATTAGCTTAGTTCTCCAGACATCACTGGGGACTGCCATGCAAACTGAGGTCTGAATAGAAGCATGGCCATGGCCACTATGAGCTAGTTGTCTTGTCACAGATAAACATAGCCTCGCACAAGAAATCAGGCAAAGTCACAGGCTTACTCTGGTGCCAATCTTTGCTACCCTGTTGAAGAAGTGCCCGGAGCTGCCACCATAAAATCTGATCTGATGGGGGAAGTAAAAGGTTGAACAAAGAGGAAGAGGCCTCTCCAAATTTGCTAGACATAAGCATGAATATGTGTGGGAAAAAGAAAAAGGGACTCCCAGTCAGAATGAGCTACTGTATAAATCATTACAGGAGAAAGATTGACCAGAGGGAATTCTAAGGATCTGTTAGGTCTTTCAAGGGGCCAGCCTAATACAATGTTCTTTAAGAAGTCTCCTCTCTTCACCATATCCCATACTCTGTTTTGAGTAGGGCAAGACAACACTGAAGTTAGGAGCATGCTCCCTGGAAATAACACCAAGGTTATTTGCCTGCTCTATTGGAGAACATTCCGATGTTGTTCAAATAGTGCCTCAGTTTCTGCATTTGTGAAATGCACATGGTGATAATACTTGCCACGTACAGTTGTGAAGATTCCATAAGTTAACTCATATAACATGTCAAAAACAGGATTGAGCTCATAGTGAGTACTCAACAGAGAACTGTTACTTTGACTTTGCATAGTTGCCCCTATAATGATAAATTATGATTAACATATCAAATTGTATTTCTATCAAATGCATGTTTTTAAAGGGTAGGAACCTCTCTAATGTATCTCTGAAGTGAAATGGTTAGGAAGACAGGTTAGGCAGCTAATGCAATGATTCTGTCTTCAGAAAATGAAAGACAATTAGCTGTGAAAATAGATTTTTGAAAAAAACACTCTGATGATTTAAAAAAAAGCACTGGACAAGGAGAAAGAAGATCTGACTTTGACTGTGACTCTGAGAAACTGTATGGCATTAGACAAGTCATTCCTTCACGTCAAGACTCTGCTTTCTCATTAGTAACATGGACACATTGGTCTATGAGACATTTATGATCCTTTTTAGCTCTAAGATTTTAGGATTTTGTGTATTATGCATCTAAACTGATGCACTTAGAGACTTTGTAGTACATTATGCCTCTATTTCATAAAACATTTAGGACAATGGAGTAAAAATGATATAATGTCAGGGCCTAGAAGTTTGATATTTAATTCAAAGGCAAAAATAATATAGTCAGGTTCAATTCATTTTATCCACTATTTATACTTGGATGGTTAAGAGGACAGAAAAGTTTTCTGTCTTCATGGAGCTTACAATTCCCTGGGAGAGCAAAAGAAATAAAACAAACAAGTAATGAAATAACTGTGCGCTGGGATGCATGCTATGAAGTCAGCTATCGTAGTGTGATGAGGGAGCCTATGGCGTGGGGAATGGTCAGGGACCCAGCTTTGAGTTGGTGACATTCAGCTGAGACCTACAAGATAAGAAGACCAGGGGAAGAGATTTTCCGGCAATAGAAACCGCCACACTAAAACCATGGGAGTGGAAAGAAGTCAGCATATTTGAGGATCTGAAAAAGATTCAGGTGGCCCGTAAACAGGAAAGAGAGGGGCACAAAATGAGGCTGGTGGAAGCTGCAATCTTGTAGTCCATGGCTAAATAAATGATTGTATATTGTTTAACTTCACTGACAGGGTTTTTTTAAGCAGAAAGGGTGTAGCAAATATTGAATTCCTTTTATGTACCAGGTACTTTCCTAAGTGCCTTTCATTTATTAATTCATTTCATCCTCACAACAACCCTATGAGATGGGAATTCTTATTACCACATTTTATAGATGAAGACTCTAAACAAAGAGAGTTGTGTTAACTTGCTGAAGATGATAAGGCCAGGAAGTTTCCAAAGTGGACTCATTCCTCAGCATCCTGGCTACAGAGCATGTGCTCTGAAACAATGTGTCATACCAGTTTGTTTCAGAACTTGAGGGTTTCAAGTGCTTGATTTGTGTAGACTGTAAATGTTCCAAAGGTGATTTTGATTTTTCTTTTCCTTACCTTATGAAGAAGTACTGCTTGACATGGTATAATGGTACATACTGTTTCTGAATGCTGTGAGCCCAACTCCTTCAAAATGAAAAGTGCACCTCTTAAAAGAATAGACTAGTGAGAAGAGGGCTGCTAATGACATTTGAAACACAGAGTTTTAAAAACATCTCATTATACAGTCAGCCTATGTCTTCAGGCTCAATTGGTGAAATTAACCTGATCATAAACTTAATTGATGTTATTCTGGACCAGTTACTTTTCAGTTAAAATAATTACTGGTTAAGATAATTGAATAACTCTCAATTACTAAGAGTTCTTTGTTCCTCAGTTTTCACGCCTGTGAGATGGGGTAGACATATATTACTGTGTAAAGATTAATAGGTTGCTTAGATAGTTGGACATAGAGGTGGGAGAGAGACTTGTGATAGAAAGGCAGAGATAGAGGTTGGTAGGTATCAGAAGAGAAGTTACCTAACAATACTTCTACTTTTAATAAGCTACACAAACAAAATAATGGCATTAACATAAATATTGAGTGACTTGTGTGCCGGTTGCTGTTCCAAGCACTTTACATGAACTCTTTAAATCTTTTCATGAGGCATGCAAAATTATCCCCATTTTACATATGAGGACTCTGAGGCACAGAGACATTAAGTAACTTATCCAAGATCAAAGAGTCAGTAGGTGGTAGTGCCAGGATTCACACCCACCGAGTCTGTCTTCAGACTCTGTTCTACTGGGGAGGACCTGATGCTCCACCCCGCGCATGCGCACATCCTAACTAGCGTTTCTCTGTCACTGTCAGGAAAGATGCTTCTTCCTTTTGCCTTTACCTAACCTCACTAGACATTGTGTAATGACACTCAATAATATTTCTGATAGCTGTCAATGAGAGTAACTGATTAACATGGGAGAAAATATCAGTTTCTTCTTTGAGGAAGATATCCTTAAAATAACATTTTACCTCACTTCCCTGACTTTGTATTTAAAAAGGCAGACTCTGGCAGCTGGGAAGAAGTCAGCCTCTGGTAAGACATCTTAAGTTATTAATAGTTACCCACATCCTGCGTTCCCACAAGACTTTCTCTCTCCTGTGACTGCATAATCTAATGGACCTCTAACAATTTTGATGAACTATCCGGTCCATATCTGCCCTTGAGTTGCTTCCAGCATCTCAGATAGCAGAGTGGACAGACTTCTTTAGCATGTGTGTGCTACTAAATCCATTGAGACCCAGATGTATTAAGAACACACCCACTTTGTTTTGATGACACTCCAGGTATATCCACTATAGAACAATATATCACAACGATCGCCATTCTTCATGATTATACCCCTTTCATATACTATTAATATTACATAAGTGATTGAAGGTAGGAGTTGTCTCATTTGTTTCAGAAAATTTCTGGGCTTTTTTGTTATTGTTTTTTGTAGGAAGGATATAATTAATGATATTGTTAAGATTCTCTGTTTTTCCTTTTGTGTTTTCCGTATCAATGAGAAATTTATATGAGAATTCATATATGAATTCATGTATAAATTCGTATGAGAAGTTGTTTATAAATTGCTAGAAAAAAACTTCAATTTAATATTTTCTTTTGTGGAAAATCGAAACTGGTGTAACTGATCATCTTTGTGCATTCATCCCGACATTTTTTGGCCACTGGAAAACTCAAGGCCAATTATCTCTTTTCTTCTTTCTTTTTTCTTTTTATTCTTCTTTTCTATCTAGCTTAGGAAAAGATAATTTCATTAAATCGTTAGTGAAGGAAGGAAGGAAGGAATGGGTACCATAGATACAGACTAAAATCCTTCATGAGCATCTTGAAACAAAGTGTCACTGATGTGCAACAGAAGGAACAAATGAGAGAGTATGGTTCCCTTGACACAAACTCATGTGTACAACTGGAAGAAAATGCAATGCTTATAATGCATCAATATTTTTCCTCCAGAGAGAAAAACATCTTCACATTATTTTATAATAAAAACAAAATAAGGCCAAATACTTAAATTAAAAATGTGCATAGCTTTGGCAAACTATATAATCAAGAGAGCATGTCTAATCAATTGCAAGCTAAAGTGGTTATACAGCAAGTCTTTGGTAAAATTCTGGCTATAACTTCACTTGAAATCTAACAACTTCCATGACAAACACCTGCTGAAACATGTTCACTTCCTGCTGTTCTCCCTGTGGTGAACAATTATTATCTAACACCCTTTGTTCCTTGGGAAAATTGTTTCTTTCTTGCTTTAATCATTTGATTTGGGTGCGACTCCTACCCACATTACCCCTTACCCCTGGGCAGAAAATTTGACCATGGCCCAGTGAAGTGTAATAACCCACTTTACTAACCACAGTGTCTGATCCGGGGTTGGGCAAATGAACCATGTCTAGTCAACACAAGTCTTTCTCTTGGGTTACTCAGTTTACAGCTAGGAGTAAAAAAGATCATAAAATAGCATGAATTTGAAGCTGCTTATTTTCATCTTTTCCACTATGTATAAAAGAGTGACAAGTGCAGTGTTGGACAGAGAGAGAAAGGAGGAGAAAGAGAAAGAGAAGGAAGAAGAAGAGAAGGAAGAGAGGAAGATGAGCAAAAAGGAAGACTGTGAAGAAGAGAAGGAGGAAACCGCAGAGGAGGATGCAGAAATAGACTTGATGACATAATTTTAATCGTTTGTCCTGTTCATGCTTGAAGTCAGCTCTACCTCTGGACTCAGATTGAGCTGGGGTTCCAACACTTTGGAAATGTTCTAATACCTGTGTATTTTCCCTGGCATTATTATCCAGACATACTAACCTACTTGTTATTCCCAGGTGAGAATGTGCCTTTTCACACCCCTGCATTTTGCACATACAACCTCTATTTTGGTTGTCCATTGCTATGTAAAAACTAACCCTAAACTTCATGGCCTTAAGCAATCATTTATTTTGCTTATATTTTTGAGAATCATGAATTTTGAAAAGGCCCAGTTCTATGTGTCCTCAGCTAAGGTGGTTGGGGCCGGAAGACGCATTTCTAAGACAGCTTCTTCAGGCACGTGTCTGGGTCCTCACTCTGAGGCTCTTGGCCTCTCCTTCTCAATGTGACATCTCATCCCCTAGAATTTTCCCATTTGGCTCAGGCTTCTCACAACATGAGGAGCTCATGCAGGTGCACTTCTGAGTGCTTTCAAGAGGGAAGATCCTAAAACAAAAGTTCCAAGAGGCCCAGGTGAAAGTCATAGGGTTCTTAGGATCTAGCCTTAGAAGTCACACAGCAACAATTCTGCCATATTCCATTGACCAAAAGTGAATCGAAGGGCCAGCCCAAATTCACTGTGGTAGGGGTGGGGTTAGGAGGGGAGGTGAGGAATAGATCTTTAGGGACCAGCTACTATCCACACTCTCTTTCTCTGGAATGGTATGTTCTTGTCCTCCTGGTTGCTCCTACACATCCCTGGGTTCTTATCACATGCATTCTTTCTTCTAAGAAGTGTTTCTTTCTGCACATGTATGTAGATCCATCATCACATGTGTTATATCCTCTTGTAGCATGATTTACAAGTCTGTCTCTCTACTAGACACTGAACACCCTGAGGAGATTAAAGATGTCTTAATTCATCTTTATATCTGAGATCTTAACTTATAGCTAGCTGGTGCTCAGTGAATGTTAGCTGGGTGAACAAAAATGTGCATGTCAACACATTGACTCCTTAAGCTGAAAAAAGTCACAATAGATGAATCCAAGAGGAATTCTTGTTCCCAGAGAAGTTTTTGGGTCAAGACTATGTCAGCTTGTGGACTACTGCTTCTTCTGTGATATAGTGGCACAGAATGTCAACTAGTATCAGGGTATAACAAATTGACTCAGCCTTAAATAGCCAAAGCAACTGATGTTAAAGTGT
Source organism: Lepilemur ruficaudatus (assembly GCA_963574885.1). Lineage (NCBI taxonomy): Eukaryota > Metazoa > Chordata > Mammalia > Primates > Lepilemuridae > Lepilemur > Lepilemur ruficaudatus. The sequence continues at coordinate 113,086 of CAUYRT010090056.1, read as the reverse complement.
TTCAGGATCTTGTCAGCTCGATAAGTGTAATGCCCTGTCTTTTTCACACACTTCAAGCAAGCTCGTGAAGTCACACATTTATCTGTACATTCAGGTCCACAAAAATGTCAGGCAAGACAAATTGCAGCTGAGATTTAATCAGAGGGAAGTTATTTTTACATGATTTCTCTAACTTGATATTTCATAATACTTTAACTCACGGTCTCCATTTGACTATGAGCTACGTAGATGCTGCCTTTACTAAGGGTGCATTTATCCAGCCTCCTGCAGATGAGGAAATATAAGCTAAAACAAGCAAAAATCTATATTTTACATTCAAGTTCAAATAATCATGAGGGTAAAGTACTCATTCCAATCATTACAATAGCAAATTGGATCATTCCAAGCTTCCTTTCTTTCACCTTACTGAGTTTAAGCATAAGACATATCAGTTAAAAATTCTGCCCTTTTTCTTCAATTATTTCTTTATTTTTCTTTTGAAAGAACAAGAAGGGAACTTACCCGAAGAAGAAACCAAAGAGACCAACGAAAACAAAAGAAAGAGAAAACAATTGAATGCTTAAATCAGTAAAAACAAATTCTTAGAGAGAAATAAGACAATAGAAAGCCTAATTCAGGATATAGCAATGGGTTGAATGAAGACCCTACAACTCTTTATAAAAATCTGCTATTAGAATTTTTTAAATTCTGGTTGTCCTACCCTTCTTTTTAATGATGTGTTAGTGTACAGGCACAGCTCAGCATGATATTCAATGTAATAAGATAACGCAATGAATCCATAGAACTATTTAGAGAATACCAAAAATATAATTAAAAAGAAACTGTAAGTGTATGATTGGAGACAGTTGTGCTTAATGAAGTTATATGATAATTATCAAGATATTCCAGACACAAAGCAAGACATATAGTGTAACCTTTTTAGGTTTTTATTAATTTGGCCCATGTGGCAGTCAGGAGACTGCATATTCCTAGACCTGCTGACTGTGAAACAATTTTATTCATATCTCATCTCAGAAAGGAGTATCGGCACTTACCATAAAAGTCTCTCCTTGAACACTAGAAATGGGCCACATGTAGCTAAAGTGTGTGAAAATTATAAACCAGAATTTGGATCCCCCACCATGTAATATTGAGGAGTATGGATATAGACCAGGAGATGCTAAACCCCTTCTGTAAAGGTCCAGATTGTAAACATTTTAGGCTCTATGGGCCATACAGTTTCTGTTGCAATTGCTTAACTGTGCCTTGTAGCGTGAGAGCAGCCAAAAACAACATGTCAACAAATTGATGTGGCCGTGTTCCAATAAATCTTTATGCATGATCATGGAAATTTGAATTTCCTTTAATTTTCACATGTTACAAGATATTATTCAACAATTTTAAAATGTAAAAACAGTCTTAGCTTTCAGGACATACAAAAAAATAGGTGGCACACTAGATTTGGTCCATGGTCTGTAGTTTGCTGATCCCTTATGTAGACTAACTCAAATTAGTAACAGAATTAAGGGATCAATTCTCTCATTGTGTCTATATATCCAAAGTGTCAGCTAGAGTTATTTATCTTATCTTACCTTTAGATTTAATTAGCTTGGATCACTATTCCAAAATGTGGAAAGCCAAATATCAAAGCGCATGCTCTCTCTCTGTCTCTCTCTCTCTCTCTCTGTGTCTCTCTCCCTCTCCTTCTTCTCTTCCCCCTGCCTCTCTCTCTCCGCTACTCCATATTTATTATCTCTTTTATCTCCATCCATCCTTGAGTTCCATTCCAATTATAATGTACCACAATTGAGCAATATCTTTTATTGACCTGCATTTGCTAACATTTTTAAATGATGGGGAAAATCAAAAGAAGAATAATATTTTGTGATGTGAACATTATATCAAATCTCTGTGACCATAAATAAGATTTTTTTGAATTGTAGCCATGTTGATTTGTTTAGATATTGTCCATGGCTTGCTTGCTTTTACCATCTAAATATCAGCTTAGATAAATGGTAACAAGTGACATAAAATAATAATAATTAATAATTATTAAGTATTTATTTTATGCAAGACAATGTTATGAGTGATTTGTCCAGGAGTGCTCATTTATAGACAATGGTGCTTCCTTCCTAGGATGGTTTAGGAACCAAAATTTAAGACAATTTTTTCCACCTTTCAACAGTCTAATTGTGTTTTCTTTATCAATCTATTCACAAAGCCATGGAATTGGTACAGAGTTTGAACATAAAATTGCTTGGTTACTTTTCCTTTCTTATATGAAATGAAAAATTTCCTCAAAATAAATACCCATATGAAATGTAAGTAGTGCTGAAAGTTAACATGCCAATTCTTGAGAATTTGGCCACTACAATTATAATTCATATTTTACAGATGACAGTGGTCAAGCCTGGATATGTTAATTCAGGTCCTCTAAGAAGTAGATGTAAGATGGAATTATACATATAAGAGAAGAAAATACCTATGAGGAAAATGAGGAAATAAGGAGAGGCTAGGACAGCCACCAGACCATGATGTAGATCTCAGTCCTGTGGAGGAGAGATAGAGGACAGAAGACTGGATAAAAAAATCTTAGACTGTGCAGTTCTCAGCAAGTTTTAGTAAAGCCCATAGGGAGACCTTGAGCCAAAGCTCCATGTCAAAGCAGATATGCACTTCCCAGGAACATGTCTGCCCTCGCATCCCTTCCTCTCTCAGTGATTAGCTAGGGTCAACCTGGAAGCATGGCTTCAGTAAGAACATGGTGATGGATTTCAGGGCATGGAAACAGTGGCCATTGGTCAACCAGGATTCCTGCACTTGGAGATCTGACAACCACATAGTCTTGGCCGCCATGCTAAGGATGTTGTGTTCCATGTCCAGGATGTATGAGTTCCTTAGTGTATGGACCAAATTAGAAACAGGCTGTTAGACTTTCATTCCAAACACTACAATGTCTAGCCTACTGCTTCTTCCCGAGAATTAACTTCATTTTGAGCCTGTTCCTCATCAGTGTATTTATTCTCACTCTTTCATTTTTAATCATCTATAATATCCATGGTCAGTCCAATGTTCTTTGTTGAGTGATCAGCTGTTAATGTAGGGAGATCTGGAAGAATAAAATAAAAACTAAATTACAAAAGTCAATTATGAGTTTACTTCTAGAGCAGGGAAGGGGTTTAACAAATCTACTGAAATAAAGAAAGTACATATATGGTGTGTAAGCGTATTGGGAGATCATTTATATCTGCCTGGAGGAATCTTTTCTGACTCTGCCGGTCGGTGGCTTGCTCTTTCTTGTCATTCCTGGCTATCAAAGATGACTTTTCTGACTGTATGTTTTGCCCAGGTTGCCTATAAAACAGAGGTCCAGCAAAGCTTATGTGCTTAATGCATCACTGGGGGTCAAATTTCAGGACATTGAGAATGAGGGTGAAAGGGAAGTGAGGTAGGAAAGAAGAGCAGATATGGCCAAGTATAAGGACCCGCTTGTCCCCCTGGCCATTTTCTTAATGCAGAGATAGGGCCACTAGTGCCTGTTATTATATCTCCTAACACTTTTCAGTCTTATTCGCCCTTGGAATGAGTGCCAGGCAGTAGCATAGACTGTCTTTTCTGTGGTCAAGTCAGTGTGTCCAGTGCCTGGGTTCAATCAAATCATACTGGATTTATGAAGACCCTGGTTTTCTCAAGTGCTGTTGGAGACACTGAGTAACACTACCCGTGGGCAAACATTGACCGATGAGAAACAGGAGATTCAAAGCATCCAACAACAAAATCCCTCCTTTTCTTCCCTCAAGACTGTTTCAAAGCAGAGTGGTTCTTTGTGGCTCCTCTAATCCATATGATTCATCCTATATGACTAAGGTGCCGTGTTTGCTGTGAGGCTGTGGCTAATTAGGTAATGTACCACCTTGGTTTGTTTTCTTCTTTTATTTTAAGCTATACTTCCCTTTTCCTCTCACTTGTTGACTGGAGGTTACATCCTTAGTAAAGCACATCAGTATTGCCTCAGTTGTATTTTCCACATAATCTTGGCTAAGATAGAGAGAAAGGAAAATGGTATTACCAATTGGATTCATAATCAAACATAATCAAGTACACTGACACACGGAATTCCCAAACAGGCTGCATGGAACCCCTGTGCTTCAGAAGAGACTTTTTGGAGGAGGAAGAGGGAAGGAATCTGGTGGCACCTTCCAGTTCCTGTCTTTCATTAGTCAAGGATCTCCTGCTGGGCAACAACTCCCCATATTTCTCAGTTATGTTACTACCTCTTGGGTTCTTACTAGGAACTCAGATCCCATGATCTGTATATGTGTGTTTATGTAGGGGAGTGATGCTCTACCATCTTGCTGACATCACTGTCTCTGAAGAATTATTTTTAATATTCAACATCCATTTGATTACCAAAATTGTATAGCTCAGTTATTCTATGTATAACAACACCAGGAAATTTTGAAAACTACTGTTTCTACCTCAATTGGTAGAATATCATAGCTTATTTGAGCACATTTACTAATTATGTGTGCCCTATAATCAAATCCAAGTATATTCATCCAAAATTATGAATGTCTTAATTCTGTGAGAGCTCTGTTTTTAATAAAACACTGAGCTTCATCAAAATTGATATTTGTATTATCACCATAAAACAAATCATTTAGTATTCAACCTTGAATTTCTAAATTTAAAATCTCATTCAAGATAACTTCAGACTTTTTGGACAGAATAAACTAAATAATTTACTTTAAATCAAGTATTTTAATTTTTTAAAAGGCAGACCAATACTTTAATTAACCTAAATTATTTTCTACTTGAAACATTACATGGCACTGATATGAAACTAGGATAAATCATCTGCAAACATATCAATAGCTCACCCCCATGATAGGTGGAAGTCAGCCGTCAATTATGAGTTTCTTTCTGAAGGTAGGAAAAGTTTTCCTACCTTCAGAAAGAAACTCATAATTGAAATGAGCAAAATTAAATAAAAACAATAATTAAATAAAAACAATAATTATTTGAGCTAAATGAAAAGTCATGTACACAAGATGATATGCAAATGCACCTTCTGCTACTGCAGGTGGTAAATTTTCACTTTCAGGAGACATTTTTTTAAAATAAATACTAACTTTTGAAGTAGTTTCTGAAGCTTTATCAGATTTCTGTCATCTGTTTTTTCATGCACCCAGTAATATCAATATGGTTTCATGGTGGATGGTAAATGTCAAAACATGTTTTGTGCAAATTAATTGTTTTTCAACACATTTCTTAATAACAGAAATGCAGTATTTAAATTTTCATTGAATATGTACTTTTGCTTTTCAGTGCTCATTATTTCCAAAAGGGCTCATTGCTAAATGGAAAAACATGACAAAATAATAAAATAAATGTATGTGACAATAAATGACAAAACCACAGTAGCATACTGCTCAGGCTACGTTAAATATGCTCAGCTGCTACATTAAATATACTAGGCTGCTCAGCTGCTACTTTCTGCATGTATTTTATGTACATCTAATCCCAAATTATTCCTGTTTCTTACAAGCCACTGACTGGTGGCCTGGCAGCTTTGTGTCTCACAAACCAGAGTACAAGCTATGACACAATTGACTGGTATCACCCCCATGATAGGTGGAAGTCAGCCGTCAGGTATCAGAGCACACCTAGTTTTATCAACCAGTATTTGGCACTGGATTTGGATAGTGTCAGGAAAAGACAGATTATCACTGGTCATCTTACAGATTTAATCACATATTAAGGAGAAAATTCTATTTATTAGATGTGAATTACTCTGGCAAAAAAATAGAAGTACAAACAGGAAAAATTTCTTTCAAACTAACCCCAGACAATTTAAATGAAATTATTAAAACAAATTTAAATAAAAAAGCTTGAACAAATCCTAAACTGAACAGGGTGGCAGTACAAATGTGCATACCATCTCAAGGAAATGGGAATATATTGTCACTCCATCTACATATATGTATACCTTATCACACAGTATTCATCTCCAGTTTATTTATTTTTATTTTTTATTTTTATTTATTCATTTATTTATTTTATTTATTTATTTTTTGAGACAGAGTCTCACGCTGTTGCCCCAGCTAGAGTGCTGTGGCATCAGCCTAGCTCACAGCAATCTCAATCTCCTGGGTTCAAGCAATCCTCCTGCCTTAGCCTCCCAGGTAGCTGGGACTACAGGCATGGGCCACCATGCCAGGCTAATTTTTTCTATTTTTGGTAGAGATGGGGTCTCACTCTTGCTGAGGCTGGTCTCGACCTCCTGAGCTCAAACAACCCACCCGCCTCGACCTCCCAGAGTGCTAGGATTACAGGAGTGAGCCCCCGCGCCCGGCCTCATCTCCGGTTTACAGATCAAGAAACATGAAACTATTCTGGGGCTATCTTGGGGGATAGAATCAAGATAATAGAAGGTAGTCTCATGTTGCTTTTATTTTTCTAACTCTACTTCTTTTTCCTCAACTCAAACTAAAATGTAGAGAGAAAAAACATATCTCTTAGAGTGATTAGTGTGCTTGTCAGAAGAGACATTGAAATCAGGCTTTTATTTATTAAACTGTAGAATTTCGGAGGTCCATCCTGCTCTGCTACTGGACCAGAGCATTGATAATTTTCTTTGCAAAATTTGACTAGTGTATTTGATAAAGAAAATGGATTTAATGCCTGACCCTCTCTTTGGAATGTTTAAATTCTAAAGTCCAGGCAGAACTACTTGGAATTTCACTGTAAAGAGAGCAAAGAGCCCAAACTTAATAAACAAAAACCCAATTTCTACCAAAAGGCAAAGAGATATGAGCTACAGTCTTTTAAAATCACACAACCAAAGAGACCTGTCCTCCAGCTTTGGGGTCCAGTAGGAAGATAAGGCACTAAGGGAAATAAATAGAACAGAAATTGAAGACTTAGTGTTAGGCTTGACTGTACTTAAAAAAATTCCAGAAATGAAACTATGCTTATATATGAAATGGCCAAAAATGCTAAGGGATCTGCTTTAAGTAGTTCAATGGCAATGGGAAAGATGATGCAGCAAAGCAAGTGACCAAGAAAGAAGTAAATTGCTTTCTGTCTACACTTCTAAGTGTAGAACTTTCAATATGCTGGAGGAAGATACGTAAATATTAATATATTGAGAGGTGTCTAAGATACACTGCTGAACAGGCATGTGTAAGGCCAACACTTTTTAAAAATCTCAGTCAGGGAAATGAGAGGTAATTTCATCTTAAAATTCTCATAAACATTTAGGTTGTTTCCATATCTTGGTTATTGTGAATAACACTGCAAGGAACACGTGAGTACAGATATCTCTTTGAGGTCCTGATTTCAATACATTTGGAAATATATCCAGAAGTAGGATTGCTGGATTATATGGTAGTTCTAGTTTTAATTTTTTGAGGAACCTATATGCTACTTTTTATAGAGACTGCACCATTTTACATTACCACCAGTGATATACAAGTGTTCCAATTTCTCCATATCTTGCCAACGCTGATTATTGTGTATGTGTGTTTGTGTGTGTGCGCACATGTGTGTTTATAACAACAAACTTAACAGGTATGAGGTAATATCTCATTTTGTTTTTGATTTCTATTTCCCTGATGATACACCTGTTTGCCATTTGTATATCTTATTTAGACTAAAATGTATTCAAATCCTTGGCCCATTTTTAAATTGGATTATTTGGTTTTGTGCAATTGAGTTGTAGGAGTTCCTTATGTATTTGGCTAGTAATATCAGATACATGGTTTATAAATATTTATCCCTTTTTATAGCTTGCCATTTTACCCTCTTGATTGTTTTCTTGCTGTGCAGCAGCTTTTAGTTTAATGTAGTCTCAGTGGATGAATAGATATAGAAAATGTGTTATATGCATATGCTAGAATATTATTCAACTTTAAAAAAGTAGGAACTCTTGCCATATACAAGATGAATGAACCTGGAAAAAATTATTCTAGATAAAATAAGCTAATCAGAGAAGGACAAATACAGCATGATCCCACTTATGTGAGGTATCTAAAATAGTCAAACTCATTAAAGCAGAAAGTAGAATATTGGTTACCAGAGGGTGCAGGAGGGGAAATGGAGAGTTTTTGTTTAATGGATATTGAGTTTGTTTTGCAAGATAAATAGACTTCTGTACATTGGTTGTACTACAATTTGAATGTACATAACACTACTGAACTGTATATTCAAAAAATGGTTAAGATTTTACATTGTATGTATTTTATCACAATTAAAAATAAATTTATTCTTTTTCTATTTCAAAATATTAATATTAAATGGGGTACCAATGTTTTTGTTACATGGATCATTTTTGCAATGCTTGAGTCACAGCTATAAGTGTGCCCATCACCTGAATTGTGTTCATTGTTTCCTTTAGGTAGATTTTTGCCCCTCCTCTCCTCCCCTTCCCCCCTGCCTGATTTCCAATGAGTTTTACTTCCCTCTGTGTATATGTGTGCCCATTGGTTAGTTCCAATTTAATAGAGAGTACATGTGGTGTTTGTTTTTCCATTCCTGAGATACTTCACTTAGGATAATGGTCTAGGAGTATGTATGTTTTCACTTTGCTCCCCGTTATCAGTTAGATTTTAGAAAAATTCCAAGCTTACAAAAATTCCGGTAAGTTCTGTGAGCATCTATTTTGCATAACAAGAGTGATTTATTTTCTTTATCTTTTCCCCATGTTAGCCCTGCCTAAGGGTAAGTGGAAAAGGCCTTACACATACCTGTTCAGCAGTTATGATAAACACTTGAATTGAATTCCTCACTTTGATGTAAACTGAATTCTTTACCCAAGAACACTCTTTATATTTGATAAAGCTCCAGGTTTGCATGCATGATGATGATACTATTCAAGAGCATAGGATGCAATTTCAAGCATAATTTTCTCTGGAACTTCTGCTTACAATAAGTTCATTTTAATTTTTTTCTGATTTATGTATTTTGCTTGGCTCATGCTTTTCACTTGGGAACATGTAAAATCACATGCATTTAAGTTTACAAAAGAAGTGTTTCATTTTCTCCCTTTGATGCAAAAACATTTATTAATGTTTGAATGTAGCTTTCAAAAGTCAAGCAGAATAAATTTGAAATTTATGAATAAAAGATTTGCACTTAAATTAAATTTTTCTGTAAGGCACCCATGGTTTTCCTTATTGATCATTATGTTGCATGAGGAAGTTGTGCTAATTCATTGCATTGCTATTTTAATTAATGCTCAACTGAATTTATTCAATAGGAACTATACCAGAATTTCTAGGGATTGGTCAATACTCTGATCTCTTTTTTCCTTGGCATGCTTTTATTTTTAGAGAAGACTTTCCTGCAAGTGAGAACAAAAATCTTCTCAGTTTAAAGTCATTTAAATGAATTGTTTTGGACTTAATTTAGGCAAAGACCTAAAAAACCTAGCCACATTCCAGATTGAGTTTTAAGACTACCCAGAATTTTATAACAAAACCAGTTCACAATTTTTAACCATTCTCCCACATAGAAAGTATTACAGTGTTGAGGAGTTAGAGATTTAGGGGGAATTTTGAAGAAATGAAGAGGTAAAGGATGGAAGTTCCTACCCTTCATCTCAAACCTGGACTTTAAATGGATACTTGGGGGTTTATTATTTGTTCTGGAAACTTGAGAAGCAAAGTAGACTCACTTCTGTCCATTGCCTGAAAAATATAAAGAGAGAGCGAGGCTGACTAAAGAGACCATTTGAAATAGCTCCACAGCAACAGCAGTTTGGGAGATAATTGTGTTGCCCATACGATAGGCCCAACATGGCTGGTTCCCAGGAACTAATAGTAGATTATGTGAGAGAGAGTGAAATGTAATGAGTTTTCTCCTCTTGTGTGTTGATAGGCAAGGAATCTTGGAAGAAGAAACTTTGAATTATATTTTCTGTCACCTACAAGCTTAGGAAGAAATCATAATTGACTAGGCAATAATGTTGACACACTCGTCCCTTTAGAGAATTAGAGTTAGAATTAGAGTTTCCAGTGATGGAAAAGGGACATATCTCATATAAGAATTCAGGAAACTTCTCAATGAGTGAATTAGTCCACTTCAAACAACTAGACCCAGAGAGCACCAGAACCAGCTCATTCACCACATTTTTTTGAAATGAAATCATTTTCTTGATCCCTGTATCCCTTTTTCCCTCAGTGTTGAAAATTTCCCAAGTTTCACTCTGTTAGTAAGGTGAGGGAAGAAAAACAAAATTGACTGTGGTGGACAGAGATGCAGTCTATGAAACCCCACCCCTGTCCCTGCAGGCAGTCAACCTGAATCAGTTTCTAGCTGAGAGGTGGGATGGAAAAGCTGACCTTCAAACAAAGTTTTAAGATTTTCATTATTACACTATACTGGACATATTAATGATTGAATTGAGATTCCTTTGAGGACAGATGTTACAAAGAACTTCACATTATCTGAGAGTGAACAGAATATCCATGAGCCTTGACCTGGTTTTCTGATTCAGATAGGTAGGAATAACCGGTCCCATAAATTGAGTTTGAACAGACAGCAGGGTGTAGGGGGAATACATGCTATGTTCTTGCTGTTGATCTCATTGTTAAATAAGTCCTGCTTATTTAACATAAATTTACTTCCCTTATCAGCCCTCATGTGGCAATTGATTGTTAAAAGTCTTCAAATTTTTATAAACTAGTCAAGTCTCTGTTTTCTTAAAGTTATTCTAGAAACTCAAAGGGCTATCTATGGTTACTGAAAAAGTGATCTTGGCATCATCAGTAAGATCATATTTGCTATTGGCCTTGCTCCACCAGCAAACATGTTTTCTAATCTAGCTTTGCCTCCCGCCATGTACATGGGATTGTTCTCTACAAGATCACTCATGACTTCACATCCTAATTGTTAAATTCAATGAAAAATATCCAAATTTTAACACAGTTAAACTACATTCTTGCTTGCCTCTTTCTCCATAACTTGTGTAACAACTTTTCAAATTGGGTTTACCTTACAACAATTCAAATTCTGCAATCTTCTTTTCGTCATCTGTAAAATCAGATAATAATTTTATATAAATCGTCACAGTGTCTAGTATGTAATAGCACTTAATTAGCTAACTAGATTCTACTGTTGTCAGGATCATCTCTTCTTTCCCTCTGTCTCCATCTTAAAATCAACCCTTCACACCAGAAAAAAAAAAATTTTTGTATTTCCTGGAGCTATGTCTTTGAGTATCTTCATGCCTCTTTTAGTCTTTCATTTCCTATGTAAGGATGAAAATTATGAACATTCTGGTCACAGATTCCTTTTTATCCAACATTTCCCATCTAATTTATCACTAAACCCTGTAAATTCTAGAACCCAGGTATTTACCAAATCAGTATACAATTCTCCATTGCTATTTTTACAGTTGAGGGGTAAAATAGAGACTTCTGGCCAAAGCACATACAGTTTTTTGCCGTTTAGCTCCTGCCTGTCCCTACTTTCACCACTCTTTTCCCTTTAACCCTGAGTGTCAACCACATACAACTATTTTCAGTTTTCTGAATGTACCAGGTTTTCTCTTCCTGTCTTACATTTGAGTGCTCTCTTCTCCTTGTCTGGACTGTGACACTGAATTTTAAATTTGATCAAAATAAGTGAAAACAAGCTGAGTACCCACTTATCACATTATCCTATTCCATCCTCTTGACAACACGACCCTCTTTTTGGAGAAGAGAAAAGATGTTCAGAGAGGTTAAGTAACTTTCATATGATCCCTGAACTGGAAATTGTCAGAGACAAGTTTGAAAATATTTAAGGGCTAAATAAATGTCGGTTAGTGTTGACTCTGAAGATAGACTTTGTTATTCCTCTCATAAGGATGTTGAAATGGGGATTCAAATATTTCAAGTAACTTTTCCAAGATCTGATACTTGGTTAGTAAAGCAGAGATGTAAAACCAGATTTAGGTTTTTAATTATTCTTGGTTGCCTTTTTCAAGTGTTCAGAGAAAATGAAAAATAAATCATTATGGCACAAAGTGACCACAACTTTGATCAAGCAGTTGCCCTCACTACTCTAAACTTGCACTTTTCTCTCTTCTAAACTGCAAAACTCATGTTGAAACTTAATCCCCAATGTGGCAGTATTGAGAGGTGAGTCCTATAAGAGGTGATTGGGTCATAAGGGCTTTGCCCTCATCAATGGGTTAATCCCTTCATGGATTAATGGATTATTGGGTCAATGGATTAATGAGTTATCATGAGAGTGGTACTGGTTGCTTTCTAAGAAAAGAAAGAGGGACCTGAACCAGCATGCTCAGTCCCCTCAACATTTGGTGCCATGAGTGGCCTTTGGACTCTGTACGAGTGGTCTTTCGCTCCCACCAGCAAGAAGGCCCACACCAGAAGTGGCCCCTAGACTTTAGATCTCCTAATGTCTAGAACTGTAAGAAAGAAATTTCTTTTCTTTATAAATTTCTCTGTCTCAATTATTCAGCTATAGCAACGAAAAATGGACTAAGATATTCTCTCTTTCACTTTTTTCAATATCTGAATAAAATGATACATTTTCCTCTGTCAGAACATCCTGAACTTCTAGGTTATGATTTGCTTCTGTTCTAAAATACTAGAACATTTCCAATAGACATGATCATATACCTGTCTGTCTACTTCTGGACTCTTCCTGTTGCCTTGATCCATGTATGTGTCAGTAATTCTGCCAGTACACATTGATTTGAATACTGTAGCTATATGGTAAGTCTTAAAACTAGATAGTGCCAGTATGCCATGAGTTTTTCAGATTTTTTTTTTTTTTTGGCTACTCTTGTTCTGTTGTCTTTCCATATAAACATTAAAATCAGGTTGCTGATTTTTACAAAAATTTTCTGCTGGGATTTTAACTTACATTGAATTGAAACTAAAGATCAGTTTGGAAATAATTGACATCTTATAAACATAAAGCCTTCCAATTCATAAAAATGATATCTCTCTATTCATTTAAATATTTCTTTCATTAGTGTTTTATAGTGTTTGGTGTACAGAAATTGAATATGTTGTATTATATATATGTGTATATATATTATATATATATACCTAATTATTTTTTGGATTTTGATGCTAGTGTAAATAATGATTTATTTCAAAAATAGTTAATTCTTAAAATTTATGTAATTTTAATTGACAGCTCACAATTGTATTACTTATGAACTGTAATGAGATGTTCTTATATATGTATTCAATGTGGAAAGATTAAATCAAGCTACTTAACATATCCATCACCTCACTTACTTGATATTTTTTGCAGTGATACATTTAAAATTTACATTCTCAGTTAGTTTGAAACATGCATTATTATCTGCTATAGTCACCGTGCTGTGCAATAGACCTCAAAATTTCTTCCTCCTTTCTAGCTGAAATTTTATATCGTTTGACCAGTAACTCTCTATTTCCTTGCTCCCCTTACCCCCAGCCTCTGGTAACTATCATTCTATTTTGTACTTCTATTATTTTAATTTTTTAGATTCCACAATAAATGAGATCATGGCAGTATTTGTCTTTCTGTGTTTAGTCTATTTCACTTAGCTTAATGTCCTTTAGTTTTACCCATGTTGTCAAAAAGGCCAGAATTTATTTTTTAAGGTTATATAGTATACACACCACATTTTCTTTATTCATTTATCCATTGATGGACACTCAGACTGATTCCAAACCTTGGTTATTGTAAACAATGGTGCAATGAACCTGAGAGTACAGCCATCCTTTTAACATATGAATTTCAATTCCTTTTGATGCATTCCCAGAAGTAGAGCTGCTGAATCATATGATAGTTCTATTTTTAGTTTTTTAAGAAATTTTATACTGCTTCCAGAATGGTTGTACTAAGTTTCATTGTCATAAACAGTTCCCAAAACAGCACAAGTTATCCCTTTTTTCTACATCCTCACCAACATTTGTTGTCTTTTATCTATTAGACAAAAGCCATTCTAACTGGTGTGAGGTGATAACTCATTGTGGTTTTAATTTGCATTCCTCTAATGATTAGGGAGGCTTAGCATTTTCTGATGAACAACTTGGCCATGTGTATGTTTTCTTTTGAGAAGTGCCTGTTTAGGTCCTTTGCCCATTTCAGGTCTTTCCCTTTCTTGCTATTGAGATGTTCAAATTCCTTATATATTTCGAATATTAACCCCTTATCAGATGTATGGAATGCAAATTTTTTTTTCCTATTCTATGGGTTGTCTTTTCACTTTGTTAATTATTTCTTCTGCTGTACAGAAACTTTTTAGTTTGATGCAAACCCACGTGTTTGTTTTGCATTTATTGCTTAAACTTTCAATGTCATATTCAAAACTTCTTGCCCAGACCAATGTCATGGAGGTTTTCCCCTATGTTTTTTTCTACTAGTTTTACAGTTTCATTGCTTATGTTTAAGTCTTTAACTCATTTTGTGTTCATGTTTATTCTTGGTATAAGACAAGTGTTTCACTTCATTCTTCTTTATTTCTGTTTGGTTTTTAAAATCATGTCCATTTTATTGTAAAATTTTGTAAAACATTTTTTTCAGGATTTGTTTAATTTAATTTTTCATCTATATTGCCTTGCAGTCCCCTGAACTTCTAAATTTTTGTCAGCCATTACATAGATCTCCATTTCTTTGGGGTCTATTATTGGAGCTTTATTCATTTCTTTTTGAGGGTGTTGAACTTCCCTGAATTTTTATAATACTTGGGTCCTTATGTTGGTGCCTGCACATTTAAGGAAATGGCTGCCACTTTCAGCCTTTGCTGGTGTTCTTTGGTTGTGCTAGACCTTCACTATTTAGACTAGCTTGGGATTATGTTTGGGCTAGTTGGTGGTGACCCTGGAAGATAGACCTTGCTGTCATGTGCTTAGTTGGGCTGGGCTGTTAGCTGTGGCCTGGGGTCCAGTAGAACTGCTGATTGTGCTCCACACTCTAGTGAGACCGCTGGTTGGACTCTGCAGTAAGGCAGATCTGTGATTGCTTCTGATCAGGCAGTGTTGTAGGTAATCTTACCTGGCTGACCAGTACTACAGTTTGAGACCTGTATTTCTGTAGGGTCACACGCTTGGCATCAAGGCTGACCAAGGCCTCTGGGATCACTACTCAATCACTTGGGATGAGCAAGGCCAGAAGGTATTTTCCACAAATATGCATAGGCATGGGCTTTCCACCCAATCTTGGGTATCTTTAACCACAACATCAAGGTTTGGTGTATTAGTCACTTGGCCACTGGGCTTGGGTGGGGCCAGATGCTCCCACCTCCCCCTACCTCATGCCTGGAAAAAGGTTAAGAAGGGCACCAGGGTTTGTGTGGGTTGACAGTTGGCAACTAGGACTATGCAGGGTCAGATTCTCTCTTTGCAGATTATCACAAACCTGCCCCTATCTCCTGGCCAGGAGAAGTTTCATGGAAAGCACTAGAGCTGGATGTGGATGCCAGTCAGAGATTCAAGCCTGGGAAACCCATCAATCATGCTTTCTTTAGAGCGATGCTCTTTGTGGCCTCTCTGGTGATGCACTTCCACTGGCAGAAATGCAGGGAAACTGACAAGAAGATCCCTGCACTGTTGTCTGTGACTCCCACTCCTGCTCTTTGTTTCTAACTGAACCCAGATTATCTAGTCTTGCCAATATCTCCAATGTTTCCTGCGGGCAAGACAAAAAAGTTCCTACCTCAAACATTCCCAAAATTGTGGGGAAGCTGAATATTTGCCTCCAACCCTCTTCTTCCTCTGTAAAAATGATGGGTCTTGGGGAAGTCTCTGTGTGCATAATAGTCCAGTTTGGGGAGAAGCAACACAGTTAAAGTGAGACAACTCCTCCTACCCTTGCATACAGCTGTTCTCTTTCCTGCAGTCCAAGGTATCCCAGAGTCACTCCCAAGTTTTGCAATATTCAGGACAGTATTCTTGTATGTGGATAGTTTTTAGTTGGAAGAATGGGACCAGAGAATTCCTATTCTGCTACCTTTCAAAACAGTTCATTCTTAATATATAGAAATATGATTGTATTTGTATGTTGACTTTGTATCCTGTGACTTTTCCAAACTTATTCATTAGTGCCATTAGCTTTTTTTTGTAGATTCTTTTATATTTTGTGAATAGATAATCATGTTGTCTGATAGCGGAGACAGTTTTATATCTTCCACTCCTATTGATATGTATTTTCTTTTTCTTGCCTCAATAAACTGACTAGAATCTAAAGTATGATGTTTATAGCAGTGATAAACATGTACATGCTTGCCTCATGCTCTGTCTTTGGGCAAGCATTTAGTTTTCCACCATTAAGAACTTAGTTATATTTCTGCACAGATTTCCTTTTTCAGGTTGAGGAAATTCTCTTTTGTTCCTAGTTTCTGAGAATATTTAGCATGAATGGATGGTGAAGTTTGTTAAAGTCATTTTTTATATCCTCTGAGAGAATCAGATTTTTTTAGATTGTCGATGTGATAAATTATAATGATTAAATGTTATATGCCAAACAAGCCTCACATTCCCAGAATTAGTTCTCCTATGTCATGAGATAGTAAGTAAGTATTTTCTACAAATCACCTGTATTTGATTTATATTTGATTTGTGAAGAGCTAGTCTTTGACCTGGAATTATTTACCAAGGAGGCAGCCTTTTCTGTTCAACATTTGAATGAGTGAAACAAAGTAATAGAAAACAAGGTCATCAGTGTGTTAATGATGAGTAGCCAGATTCAAAATGATGCTAAAGTGATGGACAGAGATTGTGTAAGGTCCTATATTTCATGGTAAGTATAATATATAATGATTTGTTATGAACTCCAGCTGAAGAATTTGGTAGTCTTTACATACATTCATGGAAATACAAAAATCTAAAATATTAAAAGTGATAATTTTGCTGTGTCACACTCAAAACACATCTAACTCAAAACACATCTCTCTTAGGTACAGAGCACAACAATTTATACATATATTTACATGCTTATATGTACACCCATATATACACTAAGAATTTAAAAACTTACTAGAGATGGAAACTTTAAATGTTTTAAAAACATTATGAAACTGTATATATTTTAACAATAAAAACATAAGAAAATATCTAATCATTAAAAATTAAACTTACACAAAATATATAAATTACGTCAAATGCATTAAAACTAAAAATAGGAAGTATCCAAAGGAGAGTAACCAGGAGGTTAAAGAGAAAAGAAATAGTATCAAAAAGAAATTAAAAAGGAATTGGTGATATTTTCAAATACTAAATAATCTTTAGTTTGAATGTAAATTGTATTTTTTTATCTTTTTATTTCAGCATATTACTAGGGTACAGATGTTTAGGTTACATATATTGCCTTTGTCCCACCCAAGTCAGAGCTTCAAGCATGCCCATCCCCCAGACAGTGCTCACCGCACCCATTATGTGCATATACACCCATTCTCTCCTCCCCCCATCTGCCTGACACCCAATGAATGTTATTACTATATGTGCACTTAAATGTTGATTAGTTAATATCAATTTGATGGTGAGTACATGTGGTACTTGTTTTTCCATTCTTGTGATGCTTCACTTAGTAGAATGGGTTCCAGCTCTATCCAGGATAATGCAAGAGGTGCTAGATCACCATTGATTTTTGTAGCTGAGTAGAACTCGATGGTATACATATACCACATTTTATTAATCCACTCATGTATTGATGGGCACTTGGGTTGTTTCCACATCTTTACAATTGTGAATTGTACTGCTATAAACATTCTATTGCAGGTGTCTTTTTTATAAAATGTCTTTTGTTCTTGTGAGTAGATGCCCAGTAATGGGATGGTTGGATCAAATGGTAGTTCTACTTGTATCTCTTTGAAGTATCTCCATATTGCTTTCCACAGAGTTTGTACTAGTTTGCTAATTATATTTGTTTTAACAGTTAAAAGTCCAAGTATCTCCAGGTTGGGAAGTATTCTCTCTCAAAGTGGCAAATTTCTCATCACCATAGTTGTTCATGTCTAGATTGTACAGGCACTTTCTGAGCATGATGTGCACATGATTCAAGTGTAGAGGTGAGAATCTGGAGGGAGAGAGTAACCCTAGTACATAAATGACCCACAGGCTGTATTTTATCTTCTCTATCTGGAGACTATAGTGCCTAAAGGAGATAATAATATTGAAATAGTTGTGCTCTGCTCTCTGATTTCCTTGGCAACCATGAGCTCAGCATAATCCCAGAAGCTATAATTATTGATGTATTCTCCAATGGGAATGCCAGGGGTATGTTAAGAATTCTTGTGCATCAAAAATGCCCAAGAGGTGTGAATGTGTTCCTGATCCGTATGATAATAAGGATTAGGAAAGGTAGGTTTGGGAGGATGATGCGGGGTCAAATGAACCAAAGGAAATGGGGTATTCCCCACTGCACTGTGAGTGGCATCATGACTGGCATGTGGCTGAGCTTCATAGAAAATCAGAGGCCAGAATCGGCTCAATAACCCTGTCTTCCATTTCACTCTTTTAGAGCAGAGCTCCCATTAAAAGTAAAGTGCTTTAATAGACTGAAAACAGCTAGAGAAGTTAAGTGAGTCACTCTTCTAAGAGAATTTGGGTTACCAAAAAATAAACAGGATGACACATGTGCTAGGAGATTCCCTTAGATGGCCTTGGAGCCTCATGGAAAACCGAAACTCCTGGTCACACGTTTCAAAACCTAGCATTTATCAGACAGAGCAACACCTGTCCTGAGGCTCTGTCTGGGTCTATTGCTTTCCTACTTCTACCAGCATTAAGTCTATGTTATATACCCAGGAAATTTCTTCTGGCTTATTAATGTTGTGTTTGGGGCCAGGATTGTTTGTTTTTATAACTTTTATTCCCTCTTAAAGTTGAAATCTTTAAGGGTCACCCCTGGCCTTAGAGATATCTAACAAGACACTGTGACTTTGCAGTAACCCAGGTTTACTTGTCTCTGGTTGGTATATACAGAGATGGGAGAGGATAAAGGAGAAAAGTGTTTCCTTATGCTGTACTTTAAAAAGTTTCTTTTTTCCTCTTGGCTAATGGGAAAATCGACACTTTGTTAATTTTCATACTTGCTATAGTCTTCATGCTTAATGAGGTAAGGGATATTCAATACTTTTTCAAAGCACAGCACAGCTGGAATAAAATAACCCAAGTATTAGCAATTTGCATGCTCTATATACAATTGGTGATATTTGTACTGAGTATTTAAACAATTCACTTAAGGCAAAAGGATTGAAACATAAAGATATACAGACACACTCATTGGTTCCTAAGTGTTTCGTGGTCCCTACAGTGATCCAATAAGCCTCCTAACAAGACAGAAATCCTGTTTGCTTGAACTGCCTCATTTTAGCAAACACATCACATCACTCTGTAGCCCTATTTTAGAGGCTTTGACACAATTCCTTTCTCTTTCCTCCCTTCTCTATGTAGCTGAAGAAATGGAAATCTTCAAACATGGATTATCTCTCTTAAAATCAATTTAATTGAGTAAACATTATTGTGCTAGATGCTGCATGAATTGCATTTTGAACCCTTTCTTCAAGGAAATGACACTATTTTAGAAGACAAGAAAATAAGCAAATAATTACTACAAGTTGTCAAATGGCCACAGAAGAGGGAGGGTCCTATGCAGATGATGCATGTGGCTATCTAAAGAGTAATGGAAAATTTCTCAGAGGAGTTATATCTGAGTTGTAATTTTGAAGAATCAATGGGAATTTTCCTGGGCTGAAATGTAAGGATGTTGCAGGTGGAGAGACTGTAGCCTTGCCTGTTCAAGAATCCACAAGCAGGTCCACTTGTCTTTCAGATAAATATGCTTTCAGGGGGTGGAGTGAGCCCAGAGGGAAGACTTGACAGACAGATAGATCAGGAAGAGATCAAAAAATCCTAATATGTAATGCTAAGAAACTTGGTCTTTACTCTGTAGAGAATTAGAGGCCTTCTTAGTTGGATTTTAATCAGAGGAACAGTTTGATCAGATTTAATCTTAAAAGGAAAGTTATATGGAGGCTAGATTAAGTTGAGACCAGACTGGAGGCTGGGGAATCACTCGGGATACTATTAAGGATTCAAGCAAGAAACAATTAGGGTTTTAAGTAAGTGGGAGTAAAAATATGGGAGTAAACTAAGGAGGTATTTTGAATATACAAAATCCAGTGATTAGAAATTGTGGCAGAGGGTGAGGGAGCTCAGGGGGTTAGGATGTGAGTACATGAAAGAGTAAAGATAACATTGAAACTTCAGGGATCTCCTGTTTTGATTCTTCTCCCCAGAAACATTGTGCCTTATGTCTTTGCTATTCCAAAGTAAGGCCCGTGTGCTCACCAGAAACATTGGCATCACCAGGAAGTATGCAAATTAATGTGTCCTTTTGCAGAATTTCTGATGATAAGGTCCAGGAATATTGGTTTCCATGTGATCCTTATGCATACTAAAGCATCAAAGAATTACTTGAGAAGCATTGTTGTATGGGGTTAAAACTAATATTCTGTGGATCCCTCCTGTGAAAATGCTTTCTGTCTCTCAGACATCTCTATTTCTAGTTCCGCTCCTGCCTGAGGACTAAACAAAAGTAGCCTGTAAGAGTGATGCCAAGATTTGGAAGTGAGCATCCTCTTTCTAATACTGAATTTGAGGCTCGTTACATTTTCGAGATGCTTCACAACCCACTTAGTGTAGTTCCAATATGGTATGTGCCTGCTTGTTATTGCATTAGACAAAAACACTTACAAAGAATAGACACTGAAGCACTTGAACTTATGTCTATTTTCTCTCTAAAGTTCTCATTTTGATACTACCAATGACAGCAGTGTCCCACTGTGATACCCTTTATTATAAATGCCTCCATTGTAAATAGTGCAGAAAAGAGAAGTTGAACTCACAATGCAATAGTAAAAGGACAGAAAACCGTGTTCCTAATTAGGCCCTTGAGTTTGAAAAACTACATTCTTTTCATGAGAGGAAATACTTCAGACTGAGCATCAGGAAAAAGAGATGGTATATAAGAATTGAGACCAGAAGATTGACAGCCTAAAGGGAATATTCAATTTGTTGCATTTCTGAATAGAGGTTTTCAGTGTTCCGCCCTAGATTGTTTCACACTATCTACTGTTCTTTCCTCCTTTTTCCCTCCCACAATTGCAGCTTTTGGAGTTGTAACTTTCTCAATTCATGTCCCTCCTTTTCATTTATTAATCTATTTCTTTATATTTTGAATGAGATATACTTGTAAAGGAGTATACTACTTTCTCCTTCTTCAAAGAAATGTCCTAGCAAAATGAAAATGAAGATGTCTGCAAAAAGAAAGGAAACAAGGAGAAAAGCAAGCAAGGCAACACTTAGAAAAAAAGACAATCAAGGTCTCCTATTGGGCTCTTAACACAAACTAGTAGGAGTGAGGCGGTGCTGAGAATGCAGCAGACAAAAAAAAAAAAAAAGAAGAAAGAAAAGACAGAGCAATAACCTCTACTTAGCATCTTTGAAAGAAGAAAAAAATTGTACCCTTCCTGCCACTATGAAAAAACAACAGGACCACCCAGGATGGATAAGAAGAGATGGGGCTCCCCCTTTCTTTAAGGAAAAAAAGATACAGACACGTTGCAAAAATTTCTTCCAAATTGTATAAATGTATTGTGCTGAGACTGTTTCTAAGCACAGATTTTTGGAAACTCTCCATTCAAATGAGCGCTGCCTCCTTCTAATTAGGTCCTGGAAGTGTAAACTTACCCACAGACCCTGCCAATGATTGACAAAGCTTGACATATCTTCTATGAGGATTGTCTTTGGGATATTTTCTTTCTCTTGTTCTGCAGTGTTTTGGTTTGTTGGTTTGGGTGGGTAGACTATACTTATTTTGTTTATTTTTTTCTTAAACTGGCTGTTACAATTATATGCTATGCAGAGCCCATAGTTGAAGTCTGAGTATCTGGCACTGAGAAAGGCTCTCCTAGAGCCAGCACCTGACTCTGACACTCACACAATCACAGGCAGAAAGTCAAGGCTGAATTCACCAATGACTATTGCTCCTGTCTCCCTCCTTGTGTTTCAGTCCCAACTCTAGAGGTTTGTTTGTGGAATGCGTTGCTGTTTTGTTGCTGACTCAACAAAAGTCTTCCCTTACTTTTGAAGTGTCTCTGAGAAACACTGCCTAATCAATCCTCCCAGTTGTATGCAAGTTGGGTTTAAAACAAGAAACAGACAGGATATATCTCCATACTTTCAAGTAAATAGGACCAAGGTGTCTGGTAGCATGATATTTCTGGTTCACTGTGGGTTTTTTTTTTTTTTTTTTTTTGGAGAGAGGAGAGTATGACATATGCTTTATTATTTTTAAAAATCTTTAAAATCTTTAAATTGACATCATAATTACACACATTTATGGGGTAGTAGTGATGATGTGATACATAATGTATGTTGATCAGATCAGGGTAATGTGTATATCCATCATCTCAAACAATTATCATTTCTTTGTGTTGGAAGCATTCAATTTGCTCTTTCATCTACTTGAAACTATATAATACATTATTGTTAACTATAGTTGTCTTACAGTATAATAGAACACTAGAATCTATTCTTCCTATCTACCTTTACTTTTGTATCTTTGTTTCTTTAATCCATCTCTATTAATCTCGCATTTAGTGAAATCCACCCCAAACTCCAGAAGCAGGTTGATCATTATTCCTCAGTTTTAGAGGGAGCATATTTTTAATTCTTTTCCCTTTCTATTTATAAGTAATTATTGGAAGTACATAGAAGCTCTGTACATGCAGACTTTTTTTTCCTTATGGTAAGTTATATACAGTATTCTTTTTTTTTATTTTTAAGAAGTAGGCCATACTAAATATCATTCTGCCTCCTCCTTGAGGCTAACTAAGCAAAATAAGTAGGAGTAAGAGAAGTACCTTCTTTTTTTTTCCAATTTAGTTTTTACTTTTGTTGAATCCTTCTTTGGTTGTGACAGCAAGCTCACCAAATAGGATATGCCCATAGTCTAGGGACTGCATGGAGGCTTCCATATATGTGCAAGAAAGCTGTCTCACCTGTGGTCCTTTTGTTTCATCCAACCAGAGCTGCAAAGATGGCAGAGCTGCAACCTGTATTTGTGAGTGGCAGGTATATCCTCCATCTCACCACCTTGGGGATGGGAAACAAGGCTCCCCTAACCCTGAAAAGAGTTTAGAAAAATAGCTTTCTTGTTAATCTGGTAGGCAAATCAGGACACTCTAAGAAATCAGAATCATATGGACAGAGATATGACAAAATTTAACAACATGTCATGTTCAGAGAAAATTTAGAGGGTGTTGAAATTCAGTGTGTGAATGACAGGGATATGTGTACCAAATATACCACACAAATGCAAAGTGCTAGTACAAACTGTAAAGACCTAGACCAGAGTTTCTCAAAGCATAGTCTGTAGACTTATTTATCAGAATTACCTCACTGATAGGTACGATTATATGTTCCTAGCCACATGGCTAATTAAATCAAGAATCGCCAGGATTACGGCCTTTAAGAACTACCCTAATGATTTTGAAGTGGGCTAAATTTAAAAAACAGGGTGTTAGCCATCCCAGGGTTTTAAAAGGCTAAATGAGCCTATATATTGCTTTTCAAGTTACTTTATAATTGGATAAACAATATGCTAGCTTTATCTAATATATAGTTACATTAAATGTCAGACTATGAAGGGGCTATAAAAATAGAAACATATACATATATATACACACACACACATATATATGGTAATTTCTCTTAAAGACACATTCCTATAACTGCTTATAAGCTGAAAACTTTAATTATTTCCTCTATTCACCTTGTTTCAGATGAATAGATCAGTGAAATTCAACAGCTATTAAAACAGAGTCAATTTCCTGATCATTATCAATTAGACTTGCATGCTTCAGATTCAAAACCCTTTAGTGTTTCCAGCCTGTGTCTCCAAGTTCAGTCAATTTTAATATAAAATCTCTCTCTAATAGATATTGATTTTCCCAGGCCATCATCTTAGTGCAAACCATTATTACATTATACCTGAAAAGCTTCTTAGCTGCTTATAACACATCCAAAATTCTACAACATTTTCATCATTCCAACTAACTTTTAATATCTGCATTAAACTCAATCTGATAAAGCAGGAAACTGAAACAGGTTATAACAATTGAAATGAAAGAAGAAAAAGTGTTCTTATTTGTAGAAGCTAGGATTGTGCTCCTACAAAACTTAGAAGGTATTACTGAAAAGCTATTACAATTAATAATTGTGGCAAGTAAGTTACTCCAAAGCAAAATAAATATATAAAAATCTATAGCCTTTCTATATAACAGAAAAATAAGTTAGAAGAGATAATGACAAGAACATCATTCACAAAGTCCTCACCTTTCTGCTGCCTGAGCTGTGCTGGGATCTTTGCAGAGGGTGAGTGTTCTAATCCCCAGTCCCTTGTGGAAGCATAATGTAGCAGTCCCAGAGCCACACTTTTTGAGTTCAAATTTCAGCTGCCACTTGCTAGCTATGTGACTGTAAAGTAAATAAGCCTATGCCTAAATTTCCTCATCTCTAAAATAAATAAATTTTTGGTTAAAAAAACTCATAGGATTATTATGAGGACTATATGGGTTTTGTATGGATAAATATAGGTTATAACTCTATGAATATATATTAAATAATATATATATTACATGCTATGAATATTGCTACAGTTCCAAATTTCATGTATCAATAACTTAATCCCCAAATTCATGTTGATTGGAGGTAAGGCCTTTGGGAGGTAATTAGGATTAAATAAATTCATCAGGGTGGGGCCCCCATGATGGGACTGGTGGCTTTATAAGAAGAGGAAGAAAGACCTGAGCTGGCTCATTCTAGCCCTCTCCCTATGTGTTGCTGTCTGCTGTGTGTGAAGAAGGCAAGAAGTCTCTCACCAGATGCCAGAGCCATGCTCTTCAATGTCTCCTGAACTGTAAGAAATATATTTTCTTTAGAAATTACTCAGTCTCCGGTATTCAGTTATAACAACAGAAAACGGACTAAAACAACTAATATAATACGACTATACTGGTAATTCACTTTAGAACAGTGTCTGGCACAAATGGAAAACACTGAATAATTCTTCACTGTGATTATGTGGCACATGATTTACAGAAATGACATCAGTCTTGTGCCAGCAGTTGATTACACGGAATAACTTCAGAAATACGGGGATTGAGCCTGATGCCTGTTAGATTCCTTCCAATCTTGAGATTCTGTGGTTCATTGAAATTTTAACTTGATATTTTTTATTTCTCGTCTCCTCAATGGTTTCTGTTACTTTGAAGACTAGGTGTTCGGTATATGTGTGTTCATGTTCTCTCATCTAAAAGAAATTAAATTTTAAAGGGGAGTAGGGCAGTTTTAACTAAAAAAAATCTCCAAAATGGGAGCCTGCTTTCTTTTCACCTGTGCAATACATTGAAAATGTTAAAGGGGGTGGTTGGCAATGATAGCTAGGGGAGCTGAGGACCTGTGCTGCTGAGAGGTTGGGCTGAGCCAGCCTAGGGTCTAAGAGGAAGTCAGAAAGGCAGCACAGTGTGACGTAATGAACAAGAATTCTAGAGCCAGATAGCCAAGATTTTAGTCTGAGCTCCTACATTTCCTATCTGGGGGAATTTAGTGCATCTCATGTAAAATCTTAACCTCGGTTTCTTCATTCCCAAAATTAAAATCAAATAGGAATCTGATTCACCAGATTGTTGTCAGGGTAAATTTAGGAGCTTGACAAAATGTCCTGTGAATATCAAGAGTTAGGGATTTTTACCCAAGCAAACTTCTCCCTGCTTTCTAAAATACAAAGCCCCCACAGGTGTCATTATGCCTAAAATTACACCACCATGGATATTCCTTTATGTGTGTGGGGGGTGGGAGGGAATCTCTTCCACTTATCTTCAGCTGTTAAGTCTCTTTTCTTTTGATAAGAGGAAATCCATATGCCATGTGAATTCTGATAGCTTACAGTGAGAAAGGGATCAAAGTGGTCCAGATGTGAAATGAAGGGGACAAAAGATTCCCTGCACAATTCCCCCACCTGTATAAGTGAAATATAGAAAATGGAGGCCAATAAATATGGCTTAAAAATTTTATGTGTTGTCCAAAAATGCATTTGAGACCTGAAATATGTACAGTAACCTCTCCCTAAATTCTACTTGAATGAAATTCATTCATGTGGGGATTTATATTTTTATATCTTTTCTACAACTGTGAGAATAATCACGAATCAGTATATTAACTAATTTAATTGTAAAATTCAAAATTTTAGGCATTAAATAAGCAAATGAATTGCCAGGTACATAAAGGACAAGGGCATTTATACATATTAGCCACAACAAAACAAATTTATATGCAATCATCTTCCTCAATCTACACTTTCAAAGCAGCCAGAAGAGCTCTTCTCTGGTATTCCTCGGACTGTATCTAACTATCCCCTCTCCCCAAACCTGAAACTCAGCATTGTTCATGGCTACTCCCCAAGCCCATCTCACCAAAATTGTTAGAGAAAAATACTCATAGGATTATTATGAGGACTATATGGGTTTTGTATGGATAAATATAGGTTATAACTCTATGAATATATATTAAATAATATGTATATTACACGCTATGAATATTGCTATAGTCCTGAAACTTGTTTAAGGACTGAGGGATGAAAAATGGACATTATTATGACCACTATGCTATTGCTACTTCATAGGCATAAAATGTTAGTGCTGTGGTTTTTATTTAATGTGCTGTTCTTTTATTTTTAATTAAATTTTGAAAATCCATACACTTGTTTGTGTTCTTTGATGGCAAGCAATAGAAACTAAATCTGACTAATCAAAATGAAAGCAGCATTAAAAAAAATGATCAAGAAAGAGACGAGAAATAGTGCATTGAGAATTTTTGGTGTCTCACGAATCAAAGGAAAGAGTGAAAAACATTTTTTAGCCAGAGGAGTCATTGGGTGGGTATAGTAGGAAATAATGGATTTTCCTAAGAGAGACGCCTATGGCATGCATCTTTGACTCACATGGCTCAAGATACACTTTTGGAGAACTATAGTAGCTAATCCTGGCTTGAACGCATGTGATCCATTTGCCAAGGAAAAAGTAGCATTTTGATTGATAGTTCCAGCAAGATTGTGTAGAATGGGAGATGAGTTCCTCAGTGGGAAATCAGAGAAAAGAACATAAAAATTGTCCACAGTCCCCAGATGTTGAACAGATCTTTCATAACCGTTTCAAAGACATTCTTCCTTCCATCACAGTGTGGTTTTAAAAGCAGAACCTTCAAGGTATGGGTTGCAGTTCTGTACATAAAGCCAGACTCTCCAAAGGCTCCAATGTGGGTGCTGTGGATTATTGTCTTCACGAGCACAAACCACAATTTAGTCCAGGTGAACAACACTGTATGTTTTTATGCTCAGAATCTCAATTCCTTAAAATTTCCATAGTGAATAAATAAAATTAGAACATGTGTTTTTCCAATTGCATGGTTTTAAAAATAGACATAAAACTTATCATTTTATTTTAATAGTACAGGTGGGCTTTCTGTTATCCCCTTTTTTCAAACTAGTTACCGTTTTATTATTTTTTCCAAATTAAAAAGTATCCACATATATACCAGAGGTGCCAAATCACAAATTAAGGATCATGTTAAATAAATTTCAACAGTGAACACTCTACAGAGAGAGAATTAGCCAAAAGAAATTACTGTTGGAATAAAATGAGTTTTGGTCTTATGTTATTATAATCTTCCTTCCAAGTCAAGCCCTTCATCCTGACTTGAAGAACCAAAAGTAATGATATGTTTAGACACAAGGTAAAAGATTTGAAATTATAGCTTCACCTTTCTAACATATTAGCATCTGGTTCAGAAAATATTTAGCTGATTACCAACAAATAGCTGTTGTAGATAATTTTTTTCTGTTGAATTGACAAAAATTGTGATTGAAGGAACAAGATGTTTTGATCTTAAAAAAACATAATTAAATAAAGTCTTTCAAATTTCTAATGTTAGTTCCTTAAATGGTCTGGGTACAAGAGTGTTTTTGTTGTTGTTGTTGTTGTTGTTGTTTTTTTGGAGGGAGAGGTGAGAGGCACAGAATTGGAAACATACATCCCAATTCCATTTCTTTTACTCACTTCTGAGAAATATGGCATAAAATATGAACAAAAATTTGATCAGACCATGGAGGACTCAAATCACATCTAGACAGCTTTATCTTTGTACTGATAGATTGAAATGCTTATTATTCATCAGCAGCAAGCATGAGGCAGCCTGACATAGAGAAAAGGGCAAGGACTTCAGAATGAAAGAACCCACAACCCAAACTGGGATGCTTTAGTGCAGAGGCAAAATCTTTGCAAGTCATTAAGTGCCCTAAATCTCTTGTTCCCTAATAGTGTCCTATAGGGGTTTTAAAAGGGTTGGAAACAAATCTAAAAGAGCTAGGGAATTACCTTGCATGAACTAGGAAATTACCTGGCTGAATAAATAATAGCTAGTCTGAAACTTTTTGATGATTAAAAAAAAATTATCATGGGAGGCTGGATTTTGACCCCTATTTACATGGTACCCCAATATAAGAGGTGAAATATCCAAGCAAAAACAGAGCTTGTCTTGACCTGTGATTCTTAGGGATGCTGCTAATTTGACCTTCTTATTCCAGGAACAGAATAGTAACTAAAAATAATACTTGGGTTCAACAGGTATGAGTTTCTTAAATATAACTGATTGGATTTGTTTAAAATGGATCTGTGTAAAGCCTGCAAAAGTATGCACTAAGAAAAAGGTGAATCCACACGATAGTATAAACTGCTTACACACGGCTATATGATAACTCCCTTCTTCCAGTCTGGGTTCTCTAAGTCCTTTGATGTGTGGTTGTGTATCATTCACCCATCCACATGTGAGACTCACACCCGTGATGTCATGCCCCTGCTGCGAATCCACGTGAACATTGGATCTGTGAGAAGCTAATTTGCATGTGTTCTCAATTTCTATGTCTGCAATTAATTGAATTTCAGGATATTTTTTAAGTGAAAGTATCAGTTACATATTAGATATCCAACCCAAATCTGACCAAGCAATTGTTAACTATTACTGTATTAAGATGGAGTGAAAAATTGCTTGAGTTCACTCTATTGCTATGTAAATACTGCAACTATGAAAATGATCGTTCCTGATTGGATCCCCTATGCTAGGGGAGTTGCTAAACTTAGGAGTTGACACTCCTAAGTTTAACTCATTCGATAGTCCAAACAATGAATTATATGTTTTATCCACAACTTTAAGATGAGTAACCAGGATTTCATAGGTAAGTAAAACAGATGTTCCAAATCATATAGCCCATGAGAAACAGATCTCAGGTTTACATTTAGATACCTATGACTGCAAAGCCCACTCCGTAACCACTCACTTGCTGTGAGGATCACATCTTAAATGCCTTGACTCTGGAATTGGATGGGTTGATTGCGATCCCGGCTCTGCAACTAAATTCACATGTAATTAATGATAATTTTTATTTGTGTATAAATATCAACAGCACTATTAATACCAATAATTAATAATAATAGGAGCATCACAATGATTATATAAGTAAAGCAACTTAAGAGTGCTTTAAATGAAAGCAAAATCAATATAAGGATACTGTCAGTGAGGCAGTCTCTAAGGGTTATTAGGAGAAATGCTTGGACAATTCTTGCAACTTTGCCAAACTTATGTTTATGGCCCTTCTCCTTCTCGGAACAGAGATCCTTTTAGTTAGAACAGCTGTGGTTACCTATGCAGTGTTTTGCATTTTAATAATTCTTTTCTCATTTACCCTTGACTTACACAATCACAGTTTGAAATTCAGATCACAGGAAGATTTCATTTGCATTTTAGGATCTGATGATAGAGTCTATGTTGCCTAGTGGGTTCATTTATTCTGTATATAAATTATGTTTTATTCATGAAAATTTGTTCTTGACCCTGTGTTGTGATATCAAAACCACTACATTGAACTGAAAGAAATCTGGCTATGAGACTGCTAATTCATCCTTTTCTTTCTTTCTCTGGGTTGTAGTCAGAAGCACACAATAAGCCAAATCAGAACTAAAACATAATGCTGTCTTACTGATAAACTTTATTACTGATTAAACTGGTTGGAGAATGGGGTGGGACCTGCTACATCCTTCTGAGAACCCAGGATTGTGGACCTGAGGCACCCAGAGTCGTACACCCAGTGGCAAGAGGAGTAAAAGGAGAACAAAATATGTTAACTGTTATCCACACAGAAAAAGATAATATTGGTAATTGTAGAAGAGAGAGGAAAAACGAGTAAAGAGAGGAGGTTATACTTGAACCTTTATTTCAGATCAAGAAAAAAACGGCCTAACAGATATTAAGTACTCTCCACTTTTCCAGGTCAAATGCTACTCTTCCTCAAACAGGGGCCCATGTCAGGTAACTCAGCCCCTGCCTGGCCTCTGACCTTCTCTGTTACCCCCTCTCGCCCCTTGAACTGACTCACAACATTCTAGCCACTGCAGTTCTTGATCAGCCCCTTGAACTTGCTGGCCCAGAAGCAATTTGCTACCTGGTTCTTGACGTGATTCACAGCTTCCTATCATTCTAGTCTCAGTTCAAAGGTCACTACCTTGGAAAGACATTCAATAACCACCTAAATATAAAGTAGACCTGTGAGTTCTCTCTGTTATATATTCCTGATATATTTTATTCATAGTATCTAAAATGATTTTGTTTATTTGTTTTTCACTTGTTTATTGAATGGTTCATTCTCTTAAATCAAAGATTGACAAATGTCTTCAATAAACGGCTGCATGGTAAATATTTTAGTCTTTGAGGTCCATAAGGTCTCTGTTGTAGCTTCTCAACTATGCTGTTATAGTGCGGAAGCAGCCATAAGCAAAACAGAAATAAATTAGCATGAATGTATTTCAATAAAACTTTATTTTCAAGAGCAGGTAGCTGGCCAGATTTGTACTGAGGCCATAGTTTGCTGACCTCTGTAGTAGATCCATGAAAATGGAATTTACTTTTCTTGCTCACCAATCTCTCCTGTTCATCTAGAATAGTACCCTAAATATATCAAATTTTAAATAAATATTGTTTCATGAATGCAACCACGCTTCTCATGGAAAAACAAGAAGAGAGACTATGGATTTTCCCCTAACAAGGTCTAAAATAAAATTTTATATATTTTTTCATTTATACAATCAATAATTAATAAATATCTTAGGAATTAAATCAATTTGAATTCTTTTAAAATTTCATCTTCATAGAGATGTTCTATTATGTCTCACCTGCTAGAAAAACCACTACATCAGAAGATTTTGCTTTAAAATATTAATTCACTTTGAAAACTAAGCCAAAGTGATTTAGAGCTTTTGAGGGATTAATAAAATTTGATTTCTAAAGCAACTAAGATTGTTTTACAGCCATTCTTGCTGGAATGTGATTGTTAAGGAAAAAGAGGCATAATCAGACCCAAAACATGAATTCATTCACAGCTCTATCATAAATTATTTCTTTAACTTTCAAGTCAAGCATTTAAATCTCTAGTTTTCTCCTCTGTAAAAATATTGGATTACCTAGCAATAATACAGGCATACATGAATTGAGTTCCTACTGTATAATAGGCATTGTTTTACAAGTCTCTTACACATATTATCTTATAATAAATCTATGGAGATAGGGACTCCATCCTACAGAAGGGAAACCGATGCAGAGAGAGCTTGTGCAAATGAAAAGTGGTAGACCCAACATACTTATTTGGGTCTTATGCCTCCAGGTCCATTGCTTGACCCTACACTAATCCCCAGTGAAATGAGCATAGAATCTGCAGGAAATGTATTGTTAACATTTCAATGTTTTTCTTGAAGTCTTTTAGGTATCTTATATCATCTTAATGTGACTCTAATGCTAATATTTTGAGCTGCTGTGGCAACAACTAGCATAAAGTAAAAACTACTGCAATACACAGAAGTGTGAAAATAAAAAGTGTGTACTCATGACAACAAGATACCAATTATACTGGAACATAGTTGAATTTTTTAAGTAGATTTCCAAATTTTGGGACCAGAGGAGACCTTTTACATCTTCTGTGCATTTTACAGATAAAGAAAATGAGACACTGAAAGGAGAATTGATTTGCCCAAGGTCGCTTAGGTGAGTAGTTATGGTAACCCATAACAAGCCACAGATCAAGTTCCAACTCTAAGATGGAACAAAAATGGAAGTATCCACCACCCAATATGATTTTGGCGTTAATAATGATGGCCGTGTGTGTGTAAGTGTGTGTATGTAGTGTGTGTGAGAGAGAGAAGGAGAGTCTTCAAGACTGCATTGTGTGCTGAGGACTATTGGGGACTATGCTTGGTATTTTGCATAGATCAATCCATGTCTGTAATGAGGCCATGAGTAGTTATTATTGTCATTGTAATCATTTTATAAATGAGGAGACAGCCAAGAGATATTAAATAATTTGGCCAAATACATATAGTTTGCAACTGCAGAGAAGTAATTTAAATTCAGGCAAGGTGATTCTGAACCCACCTTTCTTTCATAGCAATGGGAAGACTTTAATATTCAATAAAAATTAAATCCATCATGCAAATTAGTGATATATGATTTTTTGTGTATACTTGAAGCTGCCAATTCAGCCTTTGTAGTAACTTTTAGAATTAGAGTTACATATTAATACAGTACATTTTACAGTCAGCAAACTTCACAATTTGATACTGTAATTTGTATCTACATAAATGAACTTGAAATTCTTTGCAAGAAAAAATCAAAAAAATCATATTTTGGTTTTTTAAAGAAAGAAAAGACGCTTAAAAGCAGCATAAATATTAGGAAAATCCATTGAAAGAAAGGAATGTATGCTGGTTTTGAGTAATTTAAAAATAGTTTGAATTCACTACCTGGTATTCACTTTCCTACAACTTGTATCAAAACATATGATCTTTGTTTTTCTCATAGGAGCAAAACATGATTGACGCTGATGGGTTGGATCTATTATTTAAATTCCTTTTTGCTCTTATGTTTTATTATCTTATAATGTGAATTATATTTCAAAATTCTAGCTGATGTTTTAGTTAATTCTGAAATCAATTATTTTGTCTGTTTTTAACCTCTTCCTTATATCATGGATATTATTTTCTAAATGTTCTAAACAAATTTTCATCACTTTTGTTTACAGTTTTTGCAGTTATATCCTAAACCTGAAAATGTAGTATTGATCCATAATAAAAGTGTCACTGGAACCCTCATTTTTAACATCTTTTCTAAAATACATTCTAAAGGACAATGAGTCTTTCTCTGTGAAAACAATGCTATTGTCTGAGGTTCTTATAATTAGCTCTAATCTATTTAGGTCACAGATTAATCTAGAAAATCCTTCTGTGTGGAGTGACATACCAAGATGATGACAATTTCATTTTGTTCCCCAGACAGAAGCTATAAAAAACCTCCACAATGTGGCTCTTCTCAATGTATCTTGTGATTAAATACATCTGGGGAATGCTGACTTAAACCAAGCTAAACACGTTTTGTTGGTTTGCTTTTGTTAGTATGTGAGAATCCTCATCAACCTCAATAATCTAAAGACTTGTGAATCTGAAAGAGGAGATTTAGTGCACCATAGTTCCTACATTTATTTGCCCATGGAGCACTCCCTTTCCATACATTAAAAATATCTATTAACAAATCTGCCTGAATTAATACTCCATATTAATTTAATTTTAGAAGTTAGTTTAGAATATTTAGAATATGAAGAGCTATCAGAATGACTCCCATCCTTTTATACAATCCTGAAGATCGATACACAGGACACGGAAGTTGGATAAGAGGAACGGAGGATAAGAATAGATTTGAAACAGGCAGCACAACTGACAAGACTATATGATTCTGTGAAAATGTTGCACCCTACATTCTTTAGGCGAGGAGCAGACATAGAAATGAATTAGGAAGGCATCAAACAAGCAGGGAAGGCACAGTCAACACCTATAGCTATGGATTTTTGGTACTTAATGCAATATCTTGTAACCTTTCCTATGTGTGGGGTCACATTTCAATGAATACAAGTACTTTTCTCAACTGAGGATGCCTAGAATTATGATAGCATTGTCATATTGATCTTACTAGATCAGGAGACTAGGAGCAGAGCAAGGCATATCTTTGTGATGGGTTGAATAGCATCCCTCAAAAAGATAAGTTCAAATTCTAAATCCCCAGTACCTGTGAATATGACCTTATTAGGAAATAAGGACTTTTTCAATTAATGTAATGCTACTACATTAATTTGACCTAATAGTCAGTTTTGGCACTGATGTTAAATTCTAAGGTTAGGCCTTAAAATACGTGGTGTAGTCCACCCACCTCATGTCCTATAGAGGATTATTGCTAAATAATTGTTCCTCTGGACAAAAATGTTCATGGGAGTAGACTGCTCAACCTTTTTTATCTCTGCACCCAGCAGCTAGAGCAGTACCTGGTATATAGTAGATATCCAAATATTTGTTGAATGAATGAATGAAAAATGTAATTTCTCTCAGACTGGTGAGCAGTCTAGGGTGTGTGTGTTATAAGCAAGTATGAAGTTTCAAGGGTGATTTCAATACACCTTGGATTCTAGACAAGCAGAAGGCAAAATAATGGGGAATAATTTTGTATGGAAAAAATTTTTAAGAGCAGTCAAAAGAATTTATACTTGAAGTCATTTGAAATATGGAGCCAATGAGATGTCTAAGCAGGGCACAAGATAAAAAGCATTGTTTAAAATAAATTATCTTTGCAGTGGAAAAGTGAAAAACAAATTTTCAATCAAACACGTTGTTTCCAACAAGTTACTGTCTGTCTAACTTAATTGGACATTTTATTTTTAAACCAAATGTAATCAAACCAGTTGTTCTTGTGGGAATAGTTAATTGTGGAGAACTTTTCTCCAATTACAAAAAGAAAATTGATTTGGAATTGTGAATATATAAAAAATAGAAAAAAAAATACAAAATCACCCCCAGAGGAACTGATCGCTAGCATTCTTCTCACCTTTTTTCTCTGTATTTTAGTCAGCTAAAGTCAGACTAGAGAGATAATTTTGTTATCTTCATTCTCAGTTCAACTATAACATATATATTTATATATTTTTCATGGTATTGAAAACTCTTCAGAAACATAATTTTAATAATTCTGTAATATTCACATACAAGAATCAGTCATATGTACTTAACCTTATGTGGTTTTAAGCTTTAATAAGCATCACATGTATAAATTTTTGTGGACATTTCAGAATATTTCCTTAACAAAAATATTTCTAGAAGGGGTATTACAAGGTTATGAAATATTTATATTTTGATATGTATTTCTGAATTATTTTCAAAAAAGGTTGCATTAATTTCTACTCCCTGCACTAGTATATAAGTGTACAAGTCTTCTATTAATGAATCAGGTGTTTCTATTTAAAAGGAAAATATTACTGATTTGACAGACATGAAATTGTATTTAATTATGGCTTGAATTTAAATTTTTTTTCATTTCCAATGAGTTTGAACATTTTATTCAAATAAATATTATCCATTTGTATTTTTACCTATAAATCATTTTTTATCTCTTTGCTATTTAACTCAAGCTTTCCATTAACTTGATTTTTGTGTTATCTTAGCTTTTACGAGCTTATGATATAATAAAGAAATCAATCTGTTATGTTCTATTGGTTGTTTATAGAGAACATAGAAAATAATTTAATTTTCATGTATTGACTATTCTCTTGTGATTTCTTTCATTTCTTTTAAAGTTAATATGACTTTTCCTTCCTAGATTTGATAGTTATTCACTTTTAGTTTTATAAGCATAAACAATTTAATTTTTGAAACGTAATTCTCTAATTCATCTGAAATGTCTTTTGGTATATGGAATGAAATAATAGACCAGTCAGGGATTCTAATTGGCAGAATAGAAAAAGTCAAATGTTCCTGCCCCATCTCTGGGAAAAAATCAAGTCCAAGCAGTACCCAATTATTCACTTATCAACTTATGACCTGAGTCTTGAACTAGTAGGTGTGATTTTTGAAGCCCAGGTCATACGCTTCAATATACCTTCAACTGAGCCTGGGAGACAGTTCTGAATGCTGACTTTGGAGAGGCGAAATTTATAATACGAGAAATTCTCCAAACATAGCAGGAGAATTCAACAGATGTTGAGTTGCCAAAAAATAACAGATATTCTCCATAAGTGAAGAAATAAATTGCCATTGTTTTAATAACTTTCTGATTGTGCCAATATAATTTATTAAGTAATCTTTCATTTCTGCATGAAAATGCTATATCATCATTATATTATAAAATGCTAAATTATTACATGTAAGAGGTAAGTTTCTGGTTTGGGCAAAATTTTTAATACTAGTACTCTGAGCATTTGGGGAGTTTAATATAAGATCTAAAGCCAGTCAAGAGTGAGACACACACACACACACACACACACACACTTAGACACACACACATTCTCACAGAGAGAGAGGGAGGGAGGGAGAGAGAGAGAGAGAGAAAGAGAGAGAGAGATATGGATATTTACACAGTTAACCCTCCTTATCCAAGTATTCCACATCATGGATTCAACCAACCACTGATTGAAAATATTAGCCAAAATATAGCCAGAGCAATCCTAAGTAAAAAAACAAACTGGAAGGCAACAGTCTTCCAGATTTCAAGCTGTATTATAATGCAATAATAATCATATCAGCCTGATATTGGCACAAGAATGGAAGCATTGATCTTTGGAACAGGACTGAGATTCCAGAGATGAAACCATCTGCATATGATAACCTAATCTTTGATAAACCAGACAAAAATATACATTGGGGAAAAGAACCTCTTTTTAATAAATGATGTTGGGAAAACTGGATAGCTACATGCAGAAAAATGAAACTGGATCCCTACCTCTCACCTCTCACAAAAATACACTCAAGATGGATAACAGACTTAAACCCAAGGCATGAAACCTTAAGAATCCTAGAAGAAGATGTTGGGAAGACCCTTTCAGACATCGGCCTAGGCAATGAATTCTTGAGGAAGTCCCCCAAAGCAATCAGCGCAGCAACAAAAATAAACAAATGGGATCTGATCAAATTAAAAGGCTTCTGCACAGCCAAAGATACTATCATTAGAGCAAATAGACAACCTACAGAATGGGAGAAAATATTTGCTCTCTACTCTTCCAATAAAGGTCTGATAACAAGAATCTATCTACAACTAAAAAGAATTAACAAGAAAAAAATCAAACAACCCCATCAATAAATGGGCAATGGAAATGAATAGAAACTTTTCCATAGAAGACAGAATAATGGCTAGCAAACATATAAAAAAATGCTCATCATCTCTAATCATTAGAGAAATGCAGATCAAAACCACAATGAGATACCACCTAACCCCAGTGAGATTGGCCTCTATCAAAAAATCCCAAAACAACAAATGCTGGCAAGGATGTGGAGAGACAGTAAAACTCTTACACTGCTGGTGGGACTGCAAATTAGTGCAACCTCTATGGAAAATAATTTGGAGATTCCTCCAAGAGCTAAAAATAGAAATACAATTCAATCCAGCAATAGCATTATTAGGCATCTACCCAAAAGAGCATAAGACATTATGTTATAAAGACATCTACACCCGAATGTTTATGGCAGCACCATTCAGTATTGCAAGGATGTGAAAACTACCCAAGTGCCCGTCAATTCTTGTGTGTATTATTAAAATTTGGTATTTGTATAAATTGGAATATTGATCAATTATAAAAAACGACAGTGAGCTAGCACCTCTTATATTATTCTGGCATCTTAGGCCCATTATCCAAAGTGAGGTGTCACAAGATCGCAAGAACTGACTCCACATGTTCTCGCCATCAAATTGGTACTGACTGATTAACACTACGGTGCTCACATGGTGGTGGTGTTCTCCAGGGATCCGGGGGTTGGGAGGGTAGACCCACATCTGAGGGATGTGGTGAGCATTATGAAGAAAAGGGGCTTACTTATAACCCTTGCTAGAGAGAGGCAAAGATATAAAATGTGACCAGAATGTTTGTACTTCATATTTTCCTGAAATAAAAAAAAAAAATCATCTGTGCTGTTTCCCATTCTCCCTCTAAAAAAAACAAAAAACAAAATACCTATCCAAATCACTAATCTTGATTCTGACACAGCAAAAGAAGAGTTAAGAGATTAAGAGAATGAGATTTAGGTTCCAGTTCTAATTCAACCCCTGCACATGTATACATAAGTGAAACACCTCACTGTTCTAATAATCCATCTTCAAACTATAAAGTAAGGAAACAATCCTGGTGACTTACCTATTTTATGGTCATGTCTGAATGAAATAAATCAAGGGAAAGACTTTGTAAATTTTTCCCAAAGCACCACAAGCTCTGATGATACTAATGACAGTTCCTATTAGCCCTCCACCAATCCTGACCCAGCAGCTCTCCAGTTGACCAGCTGCCTTCGCATCCACCTCACATGCAACTCTCCAGACAGGTTCTGTGGGTTCTAGTTGCCCATCCTGTAAGGGCCTCAGGTTCTTCTTCCCATGTGCCCATCTGGGTCTTGTACTTCCTTCAGAGACTTCAACCGCCCAGAAAACTTTCATCCCTAATCAACCCATTAGGATCTTTGCTCTCAGAATTCCTTCCACACTTATCCTCTCTACCTCAAATACAGCATCAGAATATATGTTTTTATATACTCTGATTATTGCAATTTGCAAATCTTGGTGCCACTGCAGTGTGAATTTGTATGCATGAAGACTGCATCATTTTCCTCTTTTATATCACTCAAAGTGCCTAGGTCAGGGCTGGCTGGCACACAGCTTCTTAAAAAGAATAATCTATCTATTTTTCTAAACTTATTTCCCCAAAGCTCTTGATTAACGCACTTTGAGCCCCTAACCCTTGACATCTAATGCGTCATCCAGTCTTCTCTATTTTGCCTTCAAAAATTGTGTCAAATCTGCCTACTTCTCCCTATTACCTGCAGTTACCTGCAGTACTTCAAAAGCTTCTTCACCACACCCTTGCTTCATCAATGGCTTTCAAGTAATACACTCTACAGACACAGACAGGAAAAAAATCCATCTTACAAAGTTCAATTGTGCCTGCTTTCTTCTTGGAACCTATAAATGGCTTTTCATTTTGCTTTGAATAAAAGCCCAATACCCAAAAGAGTATTTTAAGACCATGTATAATCTGGTCCCCAGAAACCTCTCCAATCTCATTGTGAGCCACTCTCACCTTGTCCTTCCAATCCAGCCACATGGGCCTCCTTTAAGCTTCTGTCAGAGGCCATGGTTGTTTGCGTCAAGGCCTTGGCATATGTTGCTCCCCCTGCCTGGAAGGTTCTTCCCCAGCACTTTGCATAATCATTTCCAACTCTCCTTCCCATGTGTAGAAGCATCACGCTTGCCTTTATTATCCCAACTCTTCTTCAGAGAGGACTGTTTAAGCAATTCCATCACGGAATACTTTATCTTAGTTACATTGAGTAATTATTAGTTATTTTCTGGTTTACTTCTAAATCATTTCTCCTCTTTCTAGATGATAAGATGCATGAAGGTAGGAACCATGCATAGTTCCCACCCCCATGATTATAAACCCAGTACCCAGCACAATTACCTGACACATAGTAGGCTCTCAAAAATATTTGTCAAATAGGAATTTAAGAAGTAAGACTTGAATATTTAGTATATAATAGGTGCTGGAAATACAAAGTAAAATAATTCAGGCCTCTACCCCTGGTGGGAATGTAAATGGTGCAGCTGCTATGTAAAACAGTATGGTGGTTCCTCTAAAAATTAAAAATAGAATATGATCCATCAATTCCATTTCTGTGTATATACCTAAAAGAATTGAAAGCAGGGACTTGAGCAGATATTTATACACCAGGGTTCATTCAATACGTTCAATAAGCAAAAGGTGGAAGCAACCCAAGTATCCATCAATGGGTGAATGGATAAATAAAATGTGGCATATATGTGATGGAATATTACTCAGCCTTAAAAATAAAGGAAATTCTGACCCATGCTACAGCATG
Organism: Lepilemur ruficaudatus; assembly: GCA_963574885.1. Classification (NCBI taxonomy): domain Eukaryota; kingdom Metazoa; phylum Chordata; class Mammalia; order Primates; family Lepilemuridae; genus Lepilemur; species Lepilemur ruficaudatus. Next base: position 73,041 of record CAUYRT010090056.1, on the reverse strand, counting down.
GATGAAGACATTAAGCTAAGTGAAATAAGCCAGTCACAAAGGGACAAATACCAGATGATTCCACTCATATGAGGTACCTAGAGTAGTCAAATTCACAGAGACAGAAATTAGAGCAGTGGTTGCCAGGGACTAAGAGGAGGAGTAATGGGGAGTTATTGTTTAATGGATATGGAGTTTCAGTTTGGGAAGATGAAGAAAGTGCCAGAGATGGATGGTGGAGGTCGCTGCACAACAGTGTGAGTGTACTTAATGCCATTTAATTGTACACTCAAAAAATAGTTAAAATGGTAAATTTTATGTTATGTGTATTCTACCACAATAAAAAAGTTATAAAAATGTTATGGGAGTATAAAAAAGCAAGCAGTTGGATTGGGAGAGATTCTCCTGAGGGAAATAAGGGCTTCAAGAAAAAATGACATCTAAACAGAAAGAAGGGGAAAAGTATTTGCGGTCAAAAAGAACAACAAGCACCAAGGCAGGCATGAGAGTGAAGGGTGTATCCAAGGGATGGCTGTTTGGTGAAGGCTAGTCACAGGCATAAACCTCATCTGTAACCAACAAAAAGATCCCAACAACTCTGAATAAAAGAAATGTTACCTTACTTTCTACCAACTTGAAACTTGACAGGCCACATTTGTTGTTTCTGTTACTCCTATTCCCCCAAATTTCGGACAGTTTATTCCATTTAACAGTGAAATTGAAGATGAGACTTTTGTCCAAGAACCAGAGAACCATGTTTCAAACATGGTAGGCAAAAGAGATGCAACCTTTTTATATCAAGTCTGAATCCGGATTTCAACATCCAAAGGCAAGAGCCGAAAAGTTTGATGCCGGTACATTCCATAACAAACACACCCAGCGTAAGCCTGGGGAGAAACCTTAATTCTCAGCTTAAGATGTTTTCAAGAATTATTAAAAATCTTATTGTACTTTTATCTCTGTAATACTAAAAAATTAAAAGTTGTTTTTAAATCCGAGGTTAAGACTTTATAAAGCTTGGTTAATTGTATAGGCCTATTACGAAACAGACAATAAATCTCACCTGTTGTTACCTGTTATTGACCACAAAGAGTTGACCACAGTGAAGAGAATTAAAAATTATAATATTCTGTTACTCTGATTCAGCATGAGTCATGTCAATGCCCTAAGTGTGAAACAATGCTTCTAACACCAAAAGCAACTAGGTAAGTAGGACTAGGAAAACCTACTTCAATCCATCTGATTGGATTGAGATGGACCACACATCTCTCAGACCCGCCCTGAGGTCCAAAGCACCTCCCATGTATGAACTTACCAGGACAAGGTTTCATACATTAGAGGTTATGAATGAAGAAAGAGATGAATGATCTAAGAATTATTAAAAAAAAAAAAGTTTATGACAGTAGAGTCTCGTTTGTGTTATTGTATTAAATATGGGTTAAATTCCTTCTGAGAAGGTAATTTGCAGGCCTTGAAGTGAAAAGTAAAGACATTTCTTCTGGGAGAAGAGCTTTTCATCATTTTTCTTCCTTTATATGTCCTCTCACTGTACCCTGCTTTGTTCTTTTTTTTCTCTACTCCATTATAATCTGCATGAGAATCTCATTTAGTTAAACATCCTCCACCCAGTGCCTTAGGAGAATGAAGGTTGCTTCTGTCCTTTGGGTTTGGTTTTTCCTGTAAGTATGTTGTTAAAAACTATATTCTTCCTTCATATCAAAACCCATGCAGTTTCTTTCTAATTTTAGTTTCCCTCTGTGAACAGCAACCTGCAATCAAAATTTTGGCATATAAATATATTATAGGGCTTTTCATTTTATGAGTGCTGCTGTTGAAATTGGGCATATAATATGGGAAATTTTAGAACATTTTTCATACCAACCATTAATCTCTTCCTCCTCTGTGCTCCCATCACACTGTAACTCCACCTCTGTTACTGTCTATACCAATTCTGGTGTGTTCTGGAATTATATCATATGTTCCATGAGGGTGAGATTAAATTTAATTTCCTCTTTCATTCAGCAAACATCTACTGAGTGGCAATTGTGGGCCAATCACTAGACTAGTGATCGGCGATATAAAGACAAATAAATAGAGTCCCTCTGTTCAAAGAGCACACTGTAACTTCTATTCCCCATCACATGCATTGTATATATGTTGTTTGTTGACTTGAACTAAATCACTAGATAATGCTTCATCCTGAAGGTGCTGAGGGGCTTTGGCCCCAGTGAATAATCAAGTGTTTCCATGATGCCCTCACCCTATAACCTCATGTGTGTGTTTTCTCTTGAGAGACTCCAATAGCAAATACTACAGGAGCTGTGGCTGCAAAGAGGGCAGAGGAAGGGAAAAGAAAGACCTATCCAGGCTACACCGAAGGTGCAGGAAGAGCCCAGGTGGAAGTGGGTGGCATGACTTGCCTATGCCCTTTTGTGCCAATGTCTGCGGTCAAGGGCAGCCAGGCAGCCTTGGATGGCCCTACAACATACCATACCATAATGTTTTGGCATTATGAACTTAACCCAATTCAGAATCCAAAAGTGGCTAAAGTTGAACTCATAATTCAAGCTTTTCACAAAGTTTATGCAAGTTATCCACTAAAATGCTTTTTTCATGTCTTTATACAGTTACCTATGAACAGACATACCATAGACAAGGGGGCTCTAGACAGAGATGAAGAGATAGACTGTCTGGCTAAGTGGGAAGATCCGTTTGGCCAATTAATGCCATAACAAATAATCTTATGGATGAGGAGACTTAGAGTCCCAATGGGACTCCTGAAGTTTATTTATGTTCCTGGTTGTGTTATAGATTAAACCACGCTAATTTTTTTAATGAAAAATTTAAAAAGCATTCCTTTATAGAAAATAATAATTTTTAGCATTTACTCAATGGTTATTGTGTGTCATTCTGTGCCAGGCCCTATGTTGGGTGCTGTAAACACAGAGGGATATATGATATGCTCCCAAGACACTCCCAGTCCAGTGCGGAAGCAAACAATTAAATAAATGCACTGATCAGGACCAGATCTTTAATATCGATTCAACTTACAATTTCTCTGGTCACATCTATATTCCTTACAACTAAAAGAGGATGTTTGTTAACTTGATAGCTTAAGCTTTTAAGATGCAAAATTGGAAAAACATGGAGAAAAAGAGACAGGAAAAGTTAACAAGGGATGAAAGGATGAAGAGCAAAATCAGACTATCTAAAGAGAAGGAATAAGCGGTGAGATAAAAAAGAAACATCACATGGAACTAAAGCTGAAGACACCATTTTGTAGGCTGGTATGCAAGTAACTCTGCAATAGAAAAGTTTATAAGGTGGAGTCTAAGAGAGCAAAAGAGAGAAAATGATTCCAATAAGAGTTATTCTGAGGTAGGAGTTGAATCCCCTATGTTGTTTTGTTGAGAGACAAAAGTGAAGTTAGAAATACATCATGAAATGACTTTTGGCCTGCCAGACCATGCTTCTTTGTGTGTGACTGTATACAAAGCCTGAGTCACATGGTGCTCCAAGATTTAGAGTGTACCTTTGGAATGCAGGTTCTGTGATTGGAGAGTATAAAAGTTACACTGAGGTTCACAGTATGGAAATGCTAACATTATTTAGCTAAGCAGAAATTTTCTCAGGATGAAAGGTCCTGATTCATTGTTTATTTCAATTTAGCAGAATTTTGTAATGTCAGCGGAGACTCCAGGAAGGATATTCTACATGAATGGTTGAACAGTGTTTTATTGTTGTTGTTGTTTTCTTAAAAATTACAGTATGTATTCAACAGACAAAAGACTGGAAAGGGATGGGAAGGAAAGAACAGAGCAGAAATTCAACAGCTGAATAAGGCTGGAGGAGGAGGTAGAGAAGAACATAGAAGTAGAAGGGGGATGGGCCTATAAGCTGGTATGTGTCATCCTCACCTCTGTCATTAAATACTGTGATCCTGGTAACACCCAGTCAACCGCTCCGAAGAGAGAATCCATAGTTTCATTTTCTGTTCTGATGAAGAACAGGTGACTTTTGCACTCTTACATTAAAGAAAAAAATGACTTACCTTTCACTATCATCAGTGAATTTTATGTACATTATAGCTGTGATGTTTTCAACAGATACAGGGGTGTTGGCTTTGTGTATGTGTGCGCGTGTGTGTGCTTTTTTCCCCTTTAAAGAAGTTAGGAAAACATGTTTTTGCTCCTATTCCTTCCCTGATGATACAATGTTACGGGAGTAGAATATTCTAAACCAAAGGCAGATCTGCATAAAATATCATGGCATGTACAGGAAATTACAAGTTGTTTCTTGGGGCTCTAACAGAAGATGAATAAAAACTACTAAATGTGTACATAACATTTACTATGAATCCAGACACCAGGCTAAGTCCTCTACTTACATCACATCACAGTCCTAATAACAATTCTAAAGTAGGCATTATTATAGTACTTATTTCATAAGCTCAGAAAAGTTAAATAACTTGCCCAAGATCACACAACTAGCAAACAATCAGTTAGAGTCAGGATACAAATAAGCAACTAAATTCCAGAGCCAGATATCTACCCACCTGGCTACACCGCATCCTCATGAGTGTTGTACAGCAAGGTCTGAGCTTTATCCTCTAGGTCTGAACTTCTCCCCCTAGAGCATGTGTGTCAGGAGTACATGAAGCCAGAGGACGCATGTGGTCATTTGCCCAGTAAATCAATGATATTCAAAGACGTATGAGAGGAAATTCCCCTCAGGTGAGAACATGTTAAAAGGTAAGAATATTGAGATATCTTACAGGAAAAAGAATTAAAGATACATCATAGATTAATATGCATAATTTTTGTGAATTATAAAGGACAATCATGAGATTTCAAAAGAATGCCATGGTCATGGTCATGATTTTAGCCTATACTCTCTTTTCCTCCAGGCTTACTCATCTCTCTTTTTTTTTAGTGCGTTCAAATATATTTTTTTGAAATATTGCTTTTGGCATGAGAGCCATGGACTGCTTCGACAGAGGGATGCTGTGGTCAGGTTTACATTTAGGAAAGTTTTTTAGCAGGTTGGGGAGGAGCACATGGAGACAATCAGGCTTCCCCAGTGAAACGGACACTGAGTCCATTTTTAGACAGCATGGGTTCAAAGAGCCTGGGAATCCACCAAGTGGCCACGTCTGTGAGGACAAGTGTATGTAGATCTGGAACTCAGAAGACAGGTCTTTGGCAGAAACCTTGTATCACTTTCTCATGCTATCAGCATTCAAGATGGCGTTCCCACCTGTTCCATAGACAGTGTTTGGTGCAGAGTGGGTACCCGAAAAGTACTTGTTGAATTAATGAAGTGGAAAAAAGAGGGCATATACTAACAATGTGATTGATAAGACACTCTGTTAATGCTAAACTACAAAAAGATATTCAGAATTAAAGAACCTTTTGTATTTTTATATGTGCATATGAAAGTCATAAATATTTTATAGGGTTCATAGTGTATAGTGATATTTTTATCCCTCAAGGAAAAAGACTTTTTTAAACAACAGAAAGTTTCCATGTAGTCCTACTGCATTTTAAAAAAAGCTTTGGGTTCAAAAATGCCAATTATTTTATATTTCTATAATGTGGAGATGTAAAGGTAAATGTTTATAAAGAGCTTTTAAATAAATCCTTCAGTCAGAGGATAACGACTGTCTCTTTGCTAATTAATCTCTGAGAGGATTCTTGGCTGCCACTGCCACGCACTTCTGCCAAAGCTTTTTACATATGTGTGATTATTTTACATGTAGGACATAAATATGATATAGACATGTACACATATGTATATATTTAGATATGTATGTGTATATATATCACAGAATATATATCTCACAGAATATGCTCTCCTGTTTTCCAGTCTGACCTCTGTAGTACAGCAAATCATTTGAATGTTTATTTTGCTTCAGTGATTTCTCTCAGTGGCTTCATTACTTTTTCTAATTTTTTAAGCTCTATAGCCACATTTCCCAAGAGACTTATTTATTTCTGTGTTTTCTAGTTGCAGCTTTATAGATTGCTGGAAGTTCCGGGGCATTTTGTTACTATAAGATTGAGTTCCAACTTTATGACTCACTTTCTGGAAGTCAATTTTCTCAAGTCAGTGTCCATTTAATTTCATTGGCTGTGATAATTTTGAATTAAACTCACATATGCCCATAAATGGTACTTTAGAAACTATTATTGGCTTGGTTTTACATTGAATTGCATTTTAATGTTCAAATAGGGTTTTATAGTATTTGCTTCCTTTAAATGTGTTTTTATTGTGAAAATAAAATTTTATTTTGTAGTAAACTTGTCATAAAAGGATGCATATAAATATGATGCGACTGAACACTGCTACCATTAAATCTTAGAGGTTTTAGTTTATCTTTGCTTCTACACCGGTTATTAACTAGCTATATGTGGTTGGAGAACATGAACAAGCCTGTCATGATTCCCCTTCGAAGCAACCAAAATAGAAATGTGCATTGTGAGTGTTCTGTGACTTCCTTCTCCTGACCCCAACTTCTAACCATCTTCTCATTCCCAATGCTTTCATTATACTTCCTGGAGCCCTCAGTTCTTGGCAGGGTGCCACTAAACTCACTCCACCTTCTTGCCTTAATTAAAGCTTTACTCTATTCAAGGACACAGCTTCCCTAGAATTCTCCTCAAGTGGAGAATGTGGCCCTCGAGGTCCTATGGTATCTCAGAATAAGGAAGCAGATCTCAGGTGCTCTTCACCTACTGGTACTTCAAACTAATCCTCATCACCACCAATCATCATGCAAAATTCTCCTCTCCATGGAGGTTCATTTTCCATCCATACCACATTCCACCCTCTCTTGTACCCAGAGTACCTGCAGGTTCTATGGACAATTTCCCCATATTCACTAAACACTGGGGCACATAACTGTGGTGGTCTTCTCCATGCCACTTCCTGCCATCATTCTGGGTGACATCCAGAATGCAATACCCAAGAATGACAGAATGACATCCTGTCCATGCTATACCCAGGTTTCATAATTCTTAACCTTCTCATTTTTAGTTACCTTCTTCTCCACTTTATTTCAGCCACCGTGGCATCACTCCTCCACCTCTGAAAGGTAATAAATTCCACAATCTTATTCTCTGACCACAGCTTCTTACCATTTTCCTCCATATCCCTCACCTAGTGATTCCTCAGTACGTATTCTTCACATTAATTGAATTCTCCAACCACCTGAGGATTCTCCTTTTCCCTATCTGCATCTTCCTATCTTCACTTCCTTCTCTATTCATCTAGGAATCCATAGTTCATTACATCAACATTTTCTTGTCAATATTCTCAATAGCATTAACTCACTGTCCCTCCAGTTACTGTGGACTACCAAAACCCCAATCCTGGACCAATCCACATCTGTCCCACTGAAAAGTCTTCAGGGGCAATCATAACACATGGAGCTGTCATCTCCTATGATAACAGTGACTTCTTCTGGATTACTTCCTGAAGGACTTGCCTGAGGCTGTTTTACAGTTAACTATTTTTTTTATAAACAGAAGGAGTACACTCTAAAATAACAACTAAAAGTATAATGCAGTAAATACATAAATTAATAACATACTTGCTTATTATCATTATCAAGTATTATGTACTATTCATAATTGTATGTGCTATATTTTTTTATATGACTGGAGACACAGTAAGTTTGTTTAGACCAGCATCACCACAAACACGTGAGCATTGCATTGCAATGTGACATTATGAAGGCTACGATGTCACTAAGTGATAGAAATTTTTCAGTCCACTTATAATCTTACAGGACCACTGCCATATATGTATTCCATCATTGACCAAAATGTTAAGTGGCACATGACTGTATAGACAAATTGTTTTAGATTATTACAATCTTATCACCAAGAACAAACCTATCATGGAAGTCTAATATTTCTTTGCAACTCCTTTTTTTGTCTTTAGAATATATTTAATTTATACAAAGTACTGTGTTCAAAGTTACTTGAAATAATTTTTCTTATGTGTATAGTTGTATTATCACTTTGGCCAAAAAACTCATTTATTTCTCTTTGTACTCAATTATAGGGCTTGTTTACTTCATTTTTAAAATTTTAGTTTTTTATATATGTACAAATGTTTACATGATTCAAGCATATATAAAGATAAACTCAAAAAAGGCCCACTCCCACCCTGCCAATCCTTCCCCATTCCCACCCACCCCCAATGTATAGTCATTTTTATCATGTTCTGGGACATTCTTCACACTTTTTTTAATAAACGTTACATATCTACATTCTTTTTTCACCTACATTTCTTCACAATGCTACCATACTAAGTATACTTCTTATACCTCACTTTTCCACTTGACAATATATCTTGACTCAAGTCTGTAATATTATTTTGTTACATTTACTATGCATATCAGTTATATTTAATGTGTTCCTTTATGTCGTATTTCTTTGCTATTTTTTCTATTTTTTTTGTATTAAAGAAGATTTTGCTTCTGTCTAATGATTAACTCTTTTCTAATGTCTTTTTTTGATGTCTTCAGTCCATTTTTTCCTTTCTGAGGTTTCTACCATTTGGTTTGTCAGCTCTAACTGATATACTTTGGCTGTACATTTTATCTATAAAGCAACGATTTTATTCCACTCAGAACATTCTGTCCACCTTCCTCTATTATTTTTTGGGCAGTTGGTTATTTCTACTTTGTCAGAAAAATGCTGCTTGTATAACATTTTTTTCACCCTTCGTTTTAATCTTAGGTCTACATTGAAATATATTCCAAGTATGGTAATCAGTCCATTTGCCAGTTTCTCCAGTCTTGTTTGGTTGGATAAAGCTAACCTCTAGCTATATTTGTGAATACTGCTCTCCTTGAATTCTCACACTGTATCTTCAGAACTGTTTTTACATAGTGTTGGTAGTTGAAGGATAGCTGTCTAAGAGTATGACCTTGACCTAGAAGAGAAAGAAGGACTGGGTGTATGTATAACTCCACATTTCTGTGTTTATTGATTTGGTGTTCCTTCAAATCACAAATATGTGAGAAGAGAGAAAGAACTGTAATTAAAATTGGCCTGGATAACAACTGGACAGGCAGTTGGAAAACTGTGATATTAGATCTGTATCTCATCGTACTCACCAATATAAATTCCAGATGGGTAAATAATCTATTTTAATTATTTTTAATCAAACACATATTCATTTTTATAAAGTCAAATATTTCTTAAAGTTTGTAATGAAAATATTAGTCCTTTACTCCACCTCTCTTCTATCCTCCTCTAAGTCCTGTTGCCCACAGGCATCTACCTTCAAGAATTTCCACTATAAAGACATCTGCACCCGAATGTTTATGGCAGCACAATTCATTATTGCTAGGTCGTGGAAACAACCCAAGTGCCTGTCAATTCATGATTGGATTGTTAAAATTTGGTATATGTTTACAATGGAATATTACTCAATTTTAACAAATGACAGTGAGTTAGCACCTCCTGTATTATCCTGGATTAAGCTTAAACCCATTATTCAAAGTGAGATGACACAAGACTGGAAGAATGGGCTCCACACGTACTCACCATCAAATTGGTATTGACTGATTAACACTATGGGGCTCAAATGGTGGTGGTGTTCACTAGGAATTCAGGGGGTGGGGGGCAAACCCACGTCTGAGCGATGTGGTGGGCACTCTGGAGGGGAGAGACATGCTTGAAAAGTCATTGGGGAAGGGAATTTAGGGGTCTCAATAGGGGGGAAGGAATTCCTCTAAAACTGATTTATGTGATTAACTGTACTTCTTGGTAAATTCACTAAAAATCATTTAATTGTACACTTAAAATGGAGTAAAGGCATGATATGTAAAGTATACTTCAATAAAGAAGAAAAAAAAGAATTTCCACTATGCTTAGTTTTTATTTCTAGATAATATGGCTATACAGCTATTTTGGTTTATCAATTTTAGACATCATCTGTTGACTTCCTACTATAGTAAATGAAAGTTTATCCTTTTGAAACACTTCTCACTCCCCTCAGCACCATCTCCCCTAAAACATAATATCAGAATTTTGATTAGATCAAATCAATGTTAAAATTATAACATGAAAATATTGTTTACTGCTCAGCCAACAGGTATGCCATAATAATACAATAGTTTCATTTATCATTCACTGAGTTTATTTGCTCAATTCTTCTCTTTGAATTTCAATTAGGCTGTCATCTAGATGTATTAATCACCAGAACAGGGAATATAATAGGTGAATGCCAAAGAATGAAACAGGGAAAGAATAAGTGGAGGACCAGGGCATACTGGTTCAGGGCAGGGGCTCAGCAGACTGACAGATTTGGGATGAAATTCCACTTGTGCCTCTTACTAGCCATGTGACCTTGGGAAAATTATTTAACTTTCTAACATGTCTCAGTTTCTTCATTTGAAAAATGAGAACAACAGTAAACATAATTTATGGAATACCTGTCATGCACCAGGCATAACATATACATGATTTCATTTAGTTCTCATATCAAAATTATTTTACCTTTGTTTTGAAGATGAAGAAACTGAAGCTCAGAGAGTTCAACTGAATAGATCAATGCTTCATAACTAAATAAGTTGAGTGAAGCTGAGATGTAAGCCAATATAATAAAGACTATTTGTAACCTTGTCTTTTTTGAGGGTTGAATTGACATTTAAATGAGATAGTGCATATAAAGTGCATTGCATAGCAATTTAAATGTAGTAGGTGTTCAATTAATGATACCAGTTATCAACTTTTGCTTTGCGTAGCAATTGACATACAGTAGGCATTCCATTGGTGACACCAGTTATTATTAATTTTATGCAACAGTTTTCCTCTTGGTACTGAGATAAGCATGATTTGAATTTCTTAGCTCAATTTCTCATCCAATTTACTTTCATTTATTTATCCAACAATACAATGATGTTCCAGACTTCATGGGCCATATAAACTCATAAGGAATAAATGCAAGCAAACTGTCAATTAAAATCAATGTCTGAGGCAAACACAGGTGCTATGGAGGTATGTGATGGTACCCAACACAGTCTTGGAAACATTCCAAGACTTCAAAAAGCAATTTCTATACTGAATTTTGAAGGAAAAGAAAGCAGTAAGTGGTTAGAGGCATAAGGGGTGGAAAAACAAGTGGAAATGTTCCAGGCACAGGGTACATCAAGAAAGACAAAGAAGTACCTGGAAATTAAAAATGGTTTAATACAGCTAGGTGTGTGTGAGTTCTTCTTTTAGTTCTCTGCTGTTGTGTAACAAACCACCCCACAACTTTATGGCTTAAATTTTAAGACTTAAACAATCATGCTATTTATTTTACTCATGAATCTGCAGTCTAAGCAGGGCTTGGTTAGAATGTTTGTGTGTGCCCCACTCACCACAGGTGTGGCCCAAAGCCTTGGAGCTGGAATCATCTGAGGGTTCATTTACTCACACGTTTGGTGTCTTGGCTGAGATGACTCAAATTGCTGAAATTTCTGGGGTTGGAAATGCTGGGGATGCTTGAGCGTCTCTTTCTATCTCTACATGGTTTCTAAACATGGTATCTCTGATATTGTAGCTGAACTTCTTACATGGTTACTCAAGGCACAGGTCCTGAGAGGCTGGCAGAGGGAGAGAGAGAGAGAGAAAGAGAAAGGGACAGACAGAGAGAGATAGAAATAGAGAGAGTGTGCACACACCAAGCTGAAGGCGTACAGACTTTATGGCATAGTACTGGAAGCTACACAGCATCGCTTCTATGGCATTTCATTCATTAGAACCAAATCACTAAGACTGGACCACGTTGAAAGAGAGAGAAATTAGACTTCACCTCTTAAGGGATAGTAGCATGCTTATGGAACAGTATGTGGGACAAAAAATATTGCTGTGGCCATTTTTGGAAACTACTGTTTCTGTGTGTTGCATAGGGGAAGGGAAGAGGTGAGAGCAGAGGCTTGAGAGAGAGAGAGAAGTCGAGAGACGTAAGCAGTCATCAGATGACATACAGTCACTTAGGTCATTCTAACAGAGCTAGACTACATCATGAAGACATGTAGCATTTTGAAGGACAGTGCCATCATTAAATTAAAAGTTTTCCAAAATTCTGTGGACAGTGGAGTGGAAGAGGCAACGGGGAAGCAGGAATTCAGGTTATAGGGCTGTTGTAGTCATCCAGCCAAGAAGTGATGCTGCCATACGCTATAGAATTGGGAGAAGGATGGAACACCGTTTGAGATATTTTGGAGGTAGAATCATTAGTACTTGAAGATGACTGAAGCCAGAGTGATAAACGGCTTTCTGTCTCAGGTGACCATGACAAAGCATGTTGGGAACAGTGAAGTGGCATCATTTATTACAATGAGTAACACAGGAGGAGGAGCAGGTGTGGGGTGGTTGGAGAGTAAAAGATAATTTAGTTTTGTACATGTGAAGGGGGAGTGAGTGTAGTATGTCCTATTGAGATATCCCATTGGTCATTAATAAAAGATGCAAACCCTGCAATAAAATAAAGTTTGATAGTCATCAGGCTGTAAGTTTTAATTAAAGGAGTAGAAGTGGTTGAGGTCACTCAGAGAGTTTGTAAAAAGTAAAAAGATAAGAGTTCTAGAATAGGATCCTGAGAAACATTACACATACAGGAAAATGACAGCTACCTGAACTCAAAACTCCACATACATCTTCCTGAAATGATACAGATAAGGAGAACAAGTAAAACCGCACAGACCCATGCCCACAATGTAACAAGGAGATAAAGAATACCATAGGTTTTATTTACCTTAGAGAAAGGAAATAAATATTTAAACCAGCAAAGACAATTCTAGAGCACACACCAACACAGAAAGTCAAGTGGAGACTTCATGGGAAAAAGAAGGTAATGGTGTTCAGTGGTAATGAAATAACAGATTTTTTTTAATAAATATTATCTTGTGTGTCAGAATCCTGGCTTCTGGAGGTCAAAAGAAAGTGGCTTGAAAGAGCAAGGGACCTACGACAGATATCTTGGTAGGGCCCCATTTGTGGGGAATTAAAGGGACTTGGTGGTAAAGAAAATAAAGGACAAAAAAGTGGAAAATAAGTATCCAAATAAACAAAAGAGAATAACTAAATAAAAAGACAAACCCATCCTTCTCTTCATAAATGGCGCCATTTATTAAAGAAATTACATTTCATTATAATGAGCAATTCCACTTCTAGATATTTCTCCAAAATAAACAAACGCATATATTGGCAAAAAGATTTGTATAATAATGTTCAAGTCACTTCATTCATAACAGCCAAAAACTGGAAATAGCCCAGGGATCTGTTAATAGACCGAATAAACTGTGATATAGTCATATAATGAAATATTATTCAGCAATAAAAAGAACAAACTACTCAGAAAAACAACAGAGATAAATCTCAAAAACATTTTTGTTTTCTCAAAACTATTTTGATACCTGAAAGAAGCTGTTATGGGCTGAATTGTGTCCCCCCAAAACTCATATGTTGAAGTTTTAACCCCCAGTACCTCAGAATGTGAGCGTGTATGGAGATGGGGCCTTCAGAAAGATTATTAGGTAAAATAAAGTCTTTGGGTAGGCCTAGTCTAATACGCTAGTGTCTTTAGAAGAAGAGATTAAGACAGCATATAGACCAAGGTGTGACCCTCTGAGGTCACAGTGAGAAGACAGCCATCTGCAAACCAAGGAGAGAGGCCTCAGAAAAAAACAAACCTGATGACACTTTGATCTTGGACTTCTATTACTAGCTCCAGAGCTGTGAGAAATTAAATTTCTATTGTTTAAATCATTCAATCTGTGGTGTTTTGTTATGGCAACCCTGGCAAACTAATACAAAAGACTTACACAGAAGCATGGTTCCAGTTATATGAAATTCTATAATAGGGCAAAACTACCTTATGGTGGAAAAAAAATCAGAACAGTGGTTACCTCTGAGGGATGAGTAGGGGATTAATTGGGAAAGGGCATTCCAGAACATTTTGGGGTGGTGGTAAAGAGGGTTGTGTTATACAAGTATATACATTCGTCAAACCTCATGGATATCTATTTGAGATTTGTGCATTTATTGTATACAAATGCTATATCAAAAGAAAAACTGTAAGAAATCAAGGGCAACCATCTCTGACATTAGAAACCATTTCTTCTCTTTGCACTGCAACTGTAAACCCAAGCACCAGCTATGCTATTGATATTTTGCATTTTTCATTTGACATCTGCTCAAATCCATCAAGGTGAGCTTTACTGGCCTCAGTCATGCTCATTATCCAAAAGAGATGAGTTGAAGAATGAAGCCGGTTTGAGAGGAGACATAACTTTTTATTTCATGTAAGAAAAAACAAAGTGCAATTGTACCACCGGCCAAAAGTATTTGATCCTCAGCTGAACTGAATTTGATAGATTGGAAAACTCAGCGCATAAATCTATACTATTCATGGCCCTGAGTTGAACATTACTAGACTCAGAGGGGCTAATTCTCAAAATTGTTTGGGTAGCAGGGAAATGGAAATTTGTAAGATACTAGTTTATAGCAGCTGGAGCTGTTCATGGTAAGTGGTCTGACTTCCATCAGGTGTATAATGGAGAAGCCTTTGGACCCTGGTTCAAAGTTCAGATACATTTCATATAAAGACAAAGAAAGTCCTATCTATGCCCTCTTTCCTACAGGTTGTCTAGCTTGTATTCTAATCACTAATATTTTTCCTTGTTGAGAATTTCTACTGTTTGTGCCTTTTCGAAAATTCATCATTAATTTCTCAAATTGCCTTACGACATCTGCTACATAATCTCCTTAATATTTTGACTCTTTTGGCCCAAATATCAAGTTTCATCTGCCTCTCAGTGATTCAAATCTTTTTTGCAGCCAGGCGCAGTAGCTCACGCCTGTAATCCTAGCACTCTGGGAGGCTGAGGCGGGAGGATCGCTCAAGGTCAGGAGTTCAAAACCAGCCTGAGCAAGAGTGAGACCCTGTCTCCACTAAAAATAGAAAGAAATTAATTGGCCAACTAAAAATATATAGAAAAAGTTAGCCGGGCATGGCGGCGCATTCCTGTAGTCCCAGCTACTCGGGAGGCTGAGGCAGAAGGATTGCTTGAGCCCAGGAGTTTGAGGTTGCTGTAGGCTAGGTTGATGCCACGGCACTCTAGCCCAGGCAACAGAGTGAGACTCTGTCTCAAAAAAAAAAAAAAAAAAATCTTTTTTGCATTGCTAGGCATTCTTATTCAACCTGCAGGGAACAGGTGGGAAGCCACAGCTAAGGATGACCCACAGAGTTGTGGCTCCACAAGTCTGATCTTCGAAGAGGAAAACCAACAGTGGTTCTGATTCTGTGAAATTTGGGATTAGGCACAATATAGCATCTTTAATTCTATTACTCGTGTCTTCACAAAGACCACAGGACAATACTGATAGGTGATATAAATTGCATTAGTCATTTATTCAGTTTTAATCCACAGGAAATCTAAATTTATTAGATCATTGTGCACATATTCTCTCCAGGCCTTTCTCTGCAGAATGCATGAAGAAAAGAAACACAGTTTCTTAAGTTCATTCATCATCACAACTTTACAATATTAAACACAATCTCCATGATAAATCTAAATCTAATTTGACATATATTTTTAAGGTGTCAGTTTTATTAAATGTTCAAACTCAGTCCATTAAGTATCTTCACTTGGAAATGCTAAAATGTGAAAGGATTTTTTTCTAAAACTTAATATGCACTTGATTGACACTGCTGAAACTGTCCCTACATACTTACTAGAGTGAGTTGTATTAACAGGCCTGAGCTGGGTAGGGCAGGATGACAATTTCTACCACTACCACTGGAGATTAATAACAAAGAAAAGAACTGACAGCTCTTCATTCAAAATTTTCAGTGGGAAAGAAAGTTTCTTTTAAATACATATATCAGATAGAAGATAGGCTGAAACCAATCCGGATCATACCTATTCTGGGAAAATAAAGTTGGCTATCCTATGTCTTGATTTAACAATACCTGTAGGGAAAAACACAGTCTCTTCTTTCTCTTTACCCAATCTCCCAAAAGCTATCAAATTCACTTTGATTTAAACCACTGAATGACTCATAAAGTTCATATCTGTTTCGAAAAGGTAGCTCTGAAAGGAAGGTTCAATAACAAGTGACAAGAGTAAGTAAAAATATTTTGGGAAATTGTTACCCATGGTAAGATTTTTAAAAAAGAAATGATAACTGCATAAATATCTATTGAAAACTAGACAACCTTGGGATATCACAGCCCGAGCATCAGGATGACAAACAAGACAAGCATCAAGAAAACCCAAACAGCAAAGTTCCCACATACCCAGTCATTATTTGCTAGGTGATAAACTTATATAGTTTATGTATAAATGAATAGATAACAATAGATACTTCCCATTATTTCAGATATTCCAAAGAGTACTAGGAGACATATGACAACTTGGCAATTTTAAACACCAAAATTTAATTACCTTGGGGAATTCAGGTAAATAAAGATGCTAAGGGTATTGTTCACATTTTGATTGATTCACAGTGCAGGACAAGTTCTTTATATTTTGTAAATTCTAGAAAGTCCCTCAGTTGAGGAGGGACTACAACTACAACATATGATCAACTTCATAAAAACAAAAATATTCCCGAGAAAAGATCCTTTGCTATAGACTTATTAGCACCTGTACAAGATGAGTAAGTGCGGCATTCCCAACCCAGTTTAAACAACTAACCCCAAAAGAGATTGTATTATTTCCTGCCTGACATCAAAAAGTGAACTCCTTTATCTTCTCAAATTTAAAAACAGTCAATCTGTGAACTTTACTTTGAAATTCAATGTTACAGTTCTAATTTTATCACCTAATATACATGAAAACATATAAAGTTGAAAGCATATAAAATAAAACCTAAGCTCTCTCTGGACTACTTTGACAGAGTAGGTTATTGAATATAACAAGATAAGTCAACGTGAGTGGTAATATATTTTGGGAAGTCAGCTCACCACAAATTGTGACTGTAAACATTGTACTGTAAATGTTTTGTAGTTTTCCCCCAATAAAATTTTAGGAAGAAAAAAAAAAAAGAGTTGAGAGTCCAAATCATCAGTGTTTCGAGGAGCCACATTCATAGATGCAACTTTTAGCTTTTTTCAGTAAATGAAGTCAAGGCAAGGGTGTGAATTATTCAAAGTCATGAATAACCAGCTCGGCTAATATTGTCAGGAAATAGGGACCACGGGCCAGCTCTAGAAACCCAGTACCAGCAGGAAGAAGGAGTAGGAAAGACACTCTTTTTCATATGTCGTTTCCTTCTCCCTTCCTGCTCACGTAAAGGAGACAGGAACCCCAGCAGGTTCCACCCCCAGCAGTCCTTTGACGTCTGATTGTTAAAATGTCAGTAGCTTCCACTCTCCCAACTAATTTTAATGAACGAGGAATATGGTCTTTCACCAAAATCCATTTTAATTTTACGTACACTCCTATGTAGCAAGGAGACTCTAGGCAAACTGTTGGTAGCTAATCTAGGATTAAAGTTGAGCTTCCGTTGTCCTGATGACTATTTTATGACATAACAAGATACAGTGTATTTTGAATACTTTTTTTCTGATCTGGAAATAAGGGAACTTGGAGTTGGTTCCCAATTAATTTAATTTCTTCATGAACCTCAATATCAAAAAAGAAATGTTTTTATCTTTTGGCCATAAACATTGAGGTCCCAAAGAACTTTTGCCTATATGAGTTAAATGTATACATATTTACCATATTAAAAATTAAAACTGATAAAGTTTTAGAATACTTGTTAATTCATTTAAAAACATTTAAAAATGAATCATTACTTTTTGTCATTTTTATGAGAAATAACTTTTTCCAGAAAAAAGGGCATTTTAGTGAGAAGAGTGGTGTTATTTTAAATCTGGAAATCTGTTATTTTAAATCTTAGAAGACAGATTCTCATACTGCCTCTGTATAAAATTTGTTACCGTATTTT
Organism: Lepilemur ruficaudatus; assembly: GCA_963574885.1. Taxonomy (NCBI): domain Eukaryota; kingdom Metazoa; phylum Chordata; class Mammalia; order Primates; family Lepilemuridae; genus Lepilemur; species Lepilemur ruficaudatus. Next base: position 55,102 of record CAUYRT010090056.1, on the reverse strand, counting down.
GTGTCGGGTTGAAACATATGAAGAAATTAGGGCCTTACAGAGCCACATAGTTGGAAAAGGAAGGAGCATATCAAGAGCACTTTTAGATAACTGTGTATATCCCTCTTTGATACTGCACCAAAACATGACAAGAGTTAGTGTCTGAAAGGTTACTTGTAGTGTGGAAACTGAAAACACGTCAATGAATGTTTTGTAGTCCACTGGTGTTTTGCACTTGGAATGAATCTTTTACTCATTCGTGATTTTGTGACGTCATGCATTGGTCATCGGAAAATACTGCTTCACTGAGTCCTACAGTTGACACATTTCATTATACAATATTCAAAAGTTACTTTCACCACCAATTTCATCAGAAAGGTCCTTAAGAATTTGGAAGCTGTCAAGGTCATTGTAGCAGATGCAAGTTTTCAAAAATTCAAATTTTTACTTGAAAAATCAAATGTTGTCATTGGCAAAAAATCTGCCAGTTGTTTTCCTTGAAATGACAGCCCACATCTTTCACTTTTAAGAAAAGTTTTGCCAAATACCCTCATCTCAACAGCCACAGTTTGTCTGTCAGGGGAACAAGTAGACACGGCATTCCATCACCGGGTGAGCGGCTACTTGAGTTTGCAACTCAGACCCTCTCATGAGTGCTCTCGACAGACACCATGCCCTCTCATTGTGCAAGCGCCCTGTGTCGTCACCAAGAATATTGCAAAAACACATGCACAACGGGGAAGTCATAAAATTAATAATCCTTACTGCATTGTTGACTCTTCCGTCCGACTGCCACTCTTACTATCTTTGCTGTGGGCATGCCATCATTACTCACTCAGGCAGGTGTCTTGGCCTTGATTTGGGCCCAGGCGTCCACAGTTCACCCATCATTGATTCTGCACCATTGGTGCAAGTGTCAACACAGTAAAAAGGACAAATAATATTTTAGTATTGTTATGAAAAAAGATTATTATTTGATCTTGGGATCCCCTTATAAATGTTCTGGGGCCCCCCAGTTTCCTATGCACTACATTTTGAGAATTGCTAATCATTGGTGAAAGTTAAAAAAAAAAAAAGCAGTTGCATTACTGAAATCTTTCAGAACTGCAAGAAAAATACAAATAACTCAGGCGTAGGCCCTACTGGTGGTAGGGAGATCGCCATCTATTGAAGTGGCTAAAATGTGTGATGTACTTTGAGAGCTTGCCTTGAAAGAACTGGTGTATTGACTTATAAAGGGATACACAGCAACTGCAGTTTGAGAGACCATGTCTACCAAATTGCAAGTGAAGACAGAATAAGAGTCCGACGTCTGAGCTGACACAGCTGTGCTTCCGGTTGTCCCGAAGCAACGTGGTTTGCTCATCTGAAAAGGCTGAACTTGCACCTGTGACTTGCCACACTTCAGGCCCTGGGGTGGGGTAGGAAGTACCAAATACAACACAGTGAATTTGGAATTATAATTTTAATAAAAGCCGTTATTCCATTTAAGAAGAAACTAGGAATATAACTTGCATCCTATAGGAAACAAAATAGTTCAATAAAAAAATCATAAAGAGTAAGAAAAATGTCATACGGGTTAAATGAGTAAAATTTATTAAATGTTAACATGCAGGCAATACACATTTCAGACCCTAAATACATTTTTTTAAGCAAACAAGGACAATAAAAGCTAACAATGGCTAGAGCTGCAGTTAATCTTTAGAATTCAATTTATGCCTTGGCAGTTTACGCTGGTTTTGGTGAATGCAGGTTTTTGAAAGCTTTTTGGCTTCAATTCAGGCAAAAACAAAACAAGGCTGAAAACGTACAGTACTACGCGACTCTCAGATTCGTGCCAAAGATGGCGACTCTGAGCTCATTTGCTTTAAAGGTTGTGCATCTGATTATATGTCTTTAACAAGCTTTTTTGGGAACAGAATGGCGTAGGTCTAAAAACAGAAAGTAAATGTGTTGCTAATATATATTGATATTTTAAGAATATTAATATATTTCATAGCTAGTTTATTGAGAAAATACCTTAAAAATTATTTGCAAGGTATTTTCAGTCCTGTTAGGCCAGTTTTTGATTACTTTATTACTGTTTAATACGCCCTTACAGAGACTACACAACTGCGATATAATTACTTATTAAAACTCCTACAATGAAATGAGCACTTAGAGAGAACTGTCTTGGCTTTATCTTAACCAATAATTATAATGTATTTACCATGTTTTTTTATGTCATTGAGGCATGGTAAATTGTATGTATGGTGGTTTCACATTTTATCCATCAGGGTGGTTATTTTATAAATGTGCTAAATCTAATTAGAATATATATAGCCAAGAAAACCAGCCGCCAACACAGAGCCCCACCACCAGCCATTGGTTGCCTGATTTCATTCCCTTTGCTCCAGAGTAGACACAGCACCACATCAGGCTAGCCAATTGGGTAGCAGGTCCAGGACAAAGAAAGACTCTTTCCTGGGAAGTTGCTGAGAAAAATCCAGGCATCTGCTGCCACAGGAGCTCACCTTGGGGAGCCAGGTCCTGCCGTGTCTACACACTGTCACACAGCAGCCACACACATGCCTGGACCAATGATCTGGGTGCCCATGTCTGCAGTCCTCGGGGTGCAGAGGTCTTTCCTAGTGCTGTATGTCTAGGGAGGCTGGTCTAACTACTCGTGTATATATTCCATGGGTGTGTCGTATAAATCAGCAAGATAGAAGAAAATGAATAGCACAGGTAGGTAAAATGAGAAGGACCCCAGAAGCCTTTACGCAGTGCATGTTTTATATCTAAAGTCTTAAAGGTCCCTTCAGTACTAAATAAATGCAAGAGGATGATTCGTTACATAAATCTGTACAGTCAGAGAGAGACAAAGCAACCTGGATTTTAATCTCAGCTCAGCCACTTACAAGCTATGTGATCTTGGGGAAATTATTTAATCTCTCCAAGCCTTTGCTTCTCATCTATAAAGTGAGGATAAGGATATACCTACCTTGCAGGGTTCTTGTGAGGACGCATGGCGTGCCGTAGTCGATGAAGAGCGCTTAGCGCTACGCCTGGTAAATTAAGTGCTCGGTGAATGGTGGGAGTTGTCCTTGTTGCTGCCTTTGCCAAACATAATGTGTGAGCCCTGACTTTCCCCTTGGTCGCAACTATGCTACCAAGCAGGGTGAGCTGACGGCATGTAGGAACAGGGAGGGGAGAAGTCTCCTGGGCCCCTCTCACCCGGAAGGCCACTGCCACCCTCCTGCTCCACCCACCCTGTGGCCTGGGGACAAGCGCCGGCAGAGAGCAGGGTCCAAGCCCTTCATTATGGCAACAGGTCCAGCCCAGAGGAAAAGGATCTGGTGAGCACATCACTTCTTAACGATCACCATATTTTCCTCTCTCCTTTGGGTCTTACAAAAAGCTGACAAATACAGTATTTTTCCAGAGGGTCAGTAATCCGGGCTGCTAAGGAAGGGGAGCAATTGGCCCGTTTGTTCGTGTTCTTGATGCCTGGCCTCAGTCACTGAGGAGGGAGCCGGTGCTCCGTGATCGTGGGCACCTTCGCGAGGCTGTATCAACCTCTAGGCAGAACCCATGTCCACTCTACAAAGAAGAATATGTGCTTGTGATCTTTTTTAAAAATGTCTTTACTGTGGAAAATTTCAAGCATACCCTAAAGTAGAGGGACTGCGCAATGAACCTCCCTGAGCCCCTCACCGAGACAATTGGTAACATTTGGCCAGTCTCACTTCACACATGGCCGCCCCTTTCCACCCCCACTGGGTTATAAAACTAATTCCTGACATCACTACGCATCAGCATGTGTCTCTAAAAGATAAGGACTTTTAGAAAATATAAGCAATATTATTATTACACCTAAAAATTAATAGAATTCATTAGTGGTTTCTTGGATATAACTCCAAAAACACAGGTAATAAAAGAAAAATAGATAAACTGGACTACACCAAAATTAGAAACCTTTGTGAATCAAAGGATACTGTCCACAGGGTGAAAAGGTCACCTATAGGATGGGGGGAAATATTTATAAGTCATGTAACTGCTAAGTGGTTAATAGCCAGAATGTATAAGGAACCCCTACAACTTAACAACAACAAAAACAAACTGCCGATGAAAACACTGGCAAAGGACTTGAATAGACATTTCTCCAAAAAAAGATATAAAAATTGCCAAAAGTCAATGAAAAAAATGTTCAACATCACTAATCATTAGGGAAGTGCAAATCAAAACCACAATAAGATATCCCTTTACACCCATTGGGATGACTCTTACCAAGAAAAAAACAACAGAAAACAAGTGTTGGTGAGGATGCGGAGAAGCTGGAATACTTGAATATTCTTGTGGGATATAAAACGGTGTAGCAGCTGCAGAATGCAGTGTGGCAATTCCTCAAAAAAGTAAAACTGGAATTACCATACAATCCAGCAATTTCACTCTTAAGTCTATATCTAAAAGAACTAAAAGTAGGTAGGGTCTTGAAGAGGTATCTGTACACCCATGTTTATAGCAGCTAAAAGATTCACAGTAGCCAAAAGATGGAAGTTACCCAGTGCCCATCAGTGGATGAATGGGGCTATACACACAATAGAATATTATTCAGCCTTAAAATGGAAGAAAATTCTGACACATGCTATAAACACAGGTGAACCTGGAAGACATTACACTAACTGAAACACACCAGACACAAGGAGACAAGTACTGTATGATTCTACTTATGTGAGGTCCCTAGAATAGTCAACTCCATAGAGACAGAAGGCAGGAAATCAGGTGCCAGGGGCCAAGGGAGGGGAATGGGGAGCTAGTGTTTAATGGGGACAGAGTTTTAGTCTGGTAAGCTGAAGTCCTGGAGATGGACCGTAGTGATTATAGAATAATGTGAGTGCACTTAATGCCACTAAACTGTACACTTTAAATGGTTACATGGTAAATTGATGTTACATATATTACCACAATTAAAAAGAAAAAAAGTTGACAAAATTCAACAATATTATCAAATATCCAGTCAATGTCCACAATTTCCCAACTATCTTAAAAAATGCTTTTTTTTTTTTTTTTTTACCATTAATTCAAATCATTGTATACAGCTGAAATGCGTCTCGTGTCTCCTTGGTTTCTGACGGTTCTTCTCACCTTTTTTACTCTCACTACCTATTTGTTGAAGAAATGATGTCATTTGTGCCTAGTCCAAAGTTTCATACTCTGCCTTTTGGTGACTGTGTCCCCGCTCCCGGACATATTCTGTGTCCTCTGTGCTTTCTGTCAATTGATCATTATTCCCAGAGCAGTGCTGCCCAGCGGGGCTTTCTGCAGTAGTGGGAATGTTCCATAGCCCTGTCTAGAGCAGCAGCCACCAGCCACATGTGGCTTCTGAGCCCTCGAAATGTGGCTGGTGCCGTTAAGCAACTGAGTTCTAATTTAACCTAATTTTAAGTAATTTAAATACCTTTTAAAAGCCAGTTCTGGGGCAGTGCAGTCTTAGAGATGTGATCAGATTCTGGCTGTTTTTTTTTTCCAAGAAACATTTGATGGGTTATTGCCTCAGGTGAAAGTGGGCCTGTCCCCGATGACCTGGGTTAAGGGTTGCCGCTGTGGGGGAGGCACTGCCACTAGTCATTCCCGCACCCTGTTCGTGCCCGCGGCCCTTTGGCCGGTAATGTCTTCGTTTCGCGGGTTGAGATGCAGAGGAGCCAGAGGTTTGCAGACGGCGCCACACCCAGCCTGTCTTCTCAAAGCCCTGCACTCCTGGCCACTGCCATCCCGACTGGCTTAATCTGGTCTCTTTCCAAAATGTTTATCTTCTGTGTTGTGCCGACAAAACCAGTATCTTTTTGTCTCATCCTCATTTGTATCCGGCTTCTCATGGACCTGAAGTTGAAGAATACATGAATTTCTTAAAATGTCTCTTGCATGTTTCTCCGTGCACCCACCCATCTCTCCCTGCCTGCTGTCGGACTGCAGCTCTGAAATATGTTAATATTGACGCCATTGTTGCCAGCCATCTGTTCTGTTAAAAAGAAAATCAACTCCTCAAGGTTTCTTTTACAGGCATAAACAGATTGAATTATTTTCTCTTCTAGTCATTTTGCTTTGTTTCAAATGAGTGAGCTTACAATAACGAAAAACACTAGCTAACGCTGTGTGCCCTTGGGGTTGGCCACTAGACCTGTGTCACCAGCCTGCTGTCCTTGGGCAGCATGCTGCTTTGCAACCTCAGCTGAGCACGTGCACAACGTGCACGACATCAGCAAACAGACCGGGGTTACGTGGGAAGGCTCCCAAACTTTTCCTCCGTGAATTGACATTTGGTGCAAAAAGTCAAGCAGTTTAGCGTGAACTTTCAGTTCTCCCTCGTGCGTGTTCAGAAAGCCAAAAGCAGGCACCTGTTTTCATGGGCAGCGGCAGTGTGGTAGAACAGAAGGGGAGCTGGCTTCACAGTCCCTCACAAACCAGCACCAGGCTGTCCTAACCGTGTGACCTCGGGCAAGTCATTTACACTACCTGAGTCTCAGTTTTCTCATCTGTGAAATGGTGACAATGTGCCGCATCACGATATCTATAATGGCTGTGTCACAGGAAGGACATGGGCTGTCGCTGTAGGTGGAGGAGACAATTGGACTGGTTTAGTGGAAGAAGAATGTTACTGAAGCAAATAGAAAGGCCTTGTCCAGAAAGGACTAGCTCAAGTGGCCTCATCTAAGAAAAATGTCCCCCTGTCTTGCAGGTCCGACAGGGTTGATGACACTGCAGGGACACAACTCAGGGAGTTACTGCCTTGACCTCAAGGATGAGGATAGGGTCCACATAGAAGAATCTGGGCCTGGCAGCCAGACGGCCAGCAGGTGTCCTTCCTGGGGTGTAACGGGAGCTGTGCTCCCCAAGTTTATGTGTAGAAGTTTTAACCCCCAGTACCTCAGAGTGTGACCTCATATGGAGATAGGCTCTTTACAGAGGTAATCGTGGTAAAGTGAGATCATTCCTGAGTAGACATTCCTCAAAAGAAGACATACAAATGGCCAACAGGTATATGAAAACAATGCCCAACATCCCCAGTCATCCGGGAGATGCAAATCAAAACCACAGTGAGATAGCACCTCATGCCTGCTGGATGGCTATCACCAAAAAACAAGGGTAACAAGTGTTGGGGAGGATGTGGAGAGGAGGGAACCCTTGCATACTGTGGCTGGAATGTAAATTAGTACAGCCATTACAGAAAACAGCGTGGAGGTTCCTCAAAACATTACAGATAGAACTGATATGATCCAGCAATCCCACTACTGGGTGTGCATCCAAAAAATAAGAAATCAGCAGCTCAAAGAGGTATCTGCGCCCTCGTGTTTATTGCAGCGCTATTCACAATGGCTTAGATATGTGCTACGGTCCGAATGTGTCTCTCCAAATCCGTATGTTGGAAGCTAATACCCGATTTCATAGTATTAAACGGTGAGGCCTTTTGGGGAGCGATTAAGTCAGGGGATTAGTGTCTTGTAAAAGAGGTTGAAGGAAGCTGCCCTGCCCTTTCTGCACATGAGGACATGACAGCAAGGTGCATCTATGGAGCAGAGAGCCCTCACCACACAGCAGACCTGCCAGGGCCTCGGTCTTGGACTTCTCGGCCTTCAGAACTGTGAGAAATAAATTTCTATTATTTATAAATTACCCAGTCTAAGGTATTTTGCTATAGCAGCCTGAATGGCCTCAGACAATATGTGGATGGATACCTGGATAAAGAAAATGTGGTGTATGCACACAATGGAAGGTTATTCAGCTTTAAAATATGAGATCCTGCCATTTTCAACAACGTGGATGAACCTGGAAGGCATCGTGCTAGTGTCATAAGCCAAGCACAGAAGGACAAATACCACACGATACCACGCACGTGACAAATCTAAAATAATCAAACCCGCAGAAGCAGAGAGCAGCGTGTGGTCGCCACAGCCTGGAAGGAGGAAACGGCGGGTGTTGGTCCAAGGAGACAACGTCTCAGTTATGCCAGATGAGTGAGTTCCGGAGAGTAAGGGACAGCAATGCCAGTATGGCTAGCAACACTCTTACTGTTGTACTTGGAATTTGCTACGAGAGAATATGATAAGTGTTCTCACCACCAAAGGAAAAGAAAACAAAGTGATAACTATGCAAGGTACTGGATATGCTAATTAGCTTGATTGCGGGGAGATACATGTGTATTGAAACATCAAATTATACATTGTGAATATATACAATTTTTATTTGTCAATTATTCTTTAAGAAAGTTGATGTCCTTCCGAGAAGAAGAGACGTGGACACGCAGGCGGGGGAGGCGTGTGAAGGAGAAGGCAGCCGTCGGGAGCCCAGGAGAGAGGTGGGAGCAGACCCTTCCGTCAAGACCTCAGGAGGAACCGGCCCTGCCAGCATCTTGGGGTGGGACCTTCAGCCTCCAGAGCTGTGAGGACAGACATTTCTCTTTTGTGAGCCACTCAGCCTGCGGTGTTTTGTCACAGTAGCCCGAAGGAACTAACAGTGGTCTAGTCAGAGGGGGCTCTGGCTCAAGCACAAATCAGACCTCAAAGAGCAGAGCCTGAAGAAAACCCGGCAGGCTGGGGGCGCTGCTCTCCTCCCGCCCCTGCCTGGCCTGCAGGTTCAGCCCCTGCCAAGCCGCTTGTCTGCCATCATTGGGTCCTGGAGCCCGTGGCTCCGCCCTGGCCACTTCCTTCCCATGCCACATGGCTATAGCTGGCATCGGTCCTTCTGCCAGAGGCTTGGGATTGGCACGGCTTGAGTGGTCTCAGGGAACCAGCTGCCTGCAGCCCCCCCAGGCCTGGGGGCTTCCAGGGAGAGCCTGGTTTGTACTCTAGGTCCCCTGCTGGCACTGGACCAGACCCCTGAACACTGCCATACCTTCCTTAGCCCCTCAGCCCAGGCACCAGGCCCTGTCCTAAGCCCCAGCTGCAAGCCAAGCTCTCAACCAAGGGACGGGCCACCTAGAGACACAGCCCTGCCTGCTGCTGCCCCAGAAGAGGCCTCTGCAGACAGATCTATGGCAGTGCAGCCTGGCTAAGTCTTGGGCCTGACAGTGCAGGCCCTGCGGCCCACACCAGTCCCCTGGCTGGAGCAGCCCTGCAGCCCACCTCCCCCTCCTCCCCGCCCCTCAGTGGGATTCTCCATGTACAAGCATGGTCTCTCCCTCTGTCTTGTTTTTCTTTCATTTTTTTCTTTCTCTCCTTCTCCTTCTTTAAACACACTTTGCCGTAAAGGCTACTGTAAACTCCCAGACAACAAGACCATGTCTTATACATATTTTCCGTCACAACCTGTGACATAGGTGCTTACTCAAGACTTTCTGTTGACGTTCACCTTCCTAGTCAGGCAAAGGCCTGGCACTTCTGGGCTGAGCTGGCCATGCCTCATGGCCAGTGAGGTTTGGCTTGAAGGCAGCTGGCGCAGGGCATCGTCCTTCTTGCAAAAGCCTGGCATGGGCTGGGTCCCCCTGGGAGGCAGGCAGCCCTGCCCCCTCCACCGCTCACGCTCCACCCCAGCTCTTGCTATCGTGCAACTCACCTGCTGCCCCCCCTCCCCCCTGTGCTCTCTGGAGCCTCACGGATCAGACCAACATGCTCTCTGCTCAGATCTGGAATCTGAGGCTGAGGAGGTCGCACTGGTGTCAACTCAAGAGTCGGCGACACTTGGTGACAAGAGTCCTTGGGCAGGAGAGCTTCACCCACTTGCGCAGAAGCTTGAGTTTCTTGAACCTGGGGCATGTGACCTTGGCTTCTGGGCCAATTTGAAGGCACAGGTGGGTGGGTGCAGCGTCTCCACTCAACAGTGGAAAATGCCACGTCTGAGCCTCTAAGGAATTGTGTCTACTGACATCTCTTCTCTGACCACACAAGTCTGAAATGCAGAGCTTTGCAGAAGGAAAATTCTAGTACTTTCAATTTTCTGACAGGATAGTTTTCACCTAATTTAACTTAGGTTTTAACCATTTTTGTATGGGGATATAGCAGTGATTCCAGAAGCACAACCCCTCTTTCCCTCTGTGCCTGCCAAATACAATTTCCTTGGGTTTGGATTCAGATGATTCCTCTACTGGGTTCCTCTGGGAGCTGGCCCAGACCCGAGGGTCTGCTCCCCTCCCACTGTGTGGGGACCCTCACACCTCACCTTTACCTGCACTAAGGGAGCCCCACTCACCCAAGTGGCCACAGACAGCCGGGCATTGAGGAGATAGCTGATCAGAATCTTTCTTCTCCCTCCTCCGGTCCAGAGTGTAAGTCCTGGCAGGATTGCCCGGACATTTCAGAGGGCATAGTTACCCTATGGAGTCACTGTCTCTCACAGGGCTCACCACTTTACATCAAAATGTCCTCTAGAAGGTTCTGGAAGATCCGCCTATGCGAACAAGTGAGGGCTTGGAGAACACATCCGAGACATTTTCTCAGAATGGCCGGCACAGTGACTTAACAAAGAGATTCTTAAAAGAAAGGCATTATGATGCTTTATGCGGGATCTGTGTTATACAGCAAAGGCGCTTTGCAGAAAAAAATGTGACTCAGCTTCCCAGCCTCCCTGTGAAGCGAATATGAAACCTTCTCCATTCCAAAGATTCATGAACAAAGATTGTGAGACATCCCTGGGGTACACCATTTGTTCCTGTACATACACCCCTGTGATGAAGTTTAATTTATAAATTAGGCAGAGTAAGAGATTAACAATAAGTAATAATAAAACAGAACAATAATACGCTGTTCACAATTTCACAGAAGATGCGTGCCAGAGATCTTAGCAAGCTCAGCGTGTGATTTTTTTTCATTTCCTTATCAAGTCCAGAACTTCTACCCTTCCACTTAAAGGAAGCAGTCTGTGGCTTCTCCTTGACATATTCAAATTGCCAGCGTCAGTACCCTTGCACTTTGGGACCATTATTAAGTCAAATAAGAGTTACGTGAACCAAGCACTTGATGCCATGACAGTCAACATGACAGTCAACGGCGACTGAATGACTCACCAGCAGGTAGCGCAGACGACAGCAGACACTGGAGAAAGGAGGAGTCCGTGGACGGAGTGGTCTGGCACCAGATTTCGTCATGCCCCTCGGGAAGGTGCTCAACTGAAAACTTATGATGGCTTATTTCCGGAATTTTCCATTTAATATTTTTGAACCGAGGTTGATGATCGTGGGTAACTGAAACTGCAGAAAGCAAAATCAGGACGAAGGGGGACTGCTGTAATTCATTCCCCAGAAACAGGGTTGCTGCCACTTCCTGAATGAACCTCCCAGCCATTTCTTCTGCTTTCCACGTTATCTCACTCACTCACGTGCCGCTCACGCTCCTGTTGCCCCCCAAATAATCACTCCACTGAGAAACTCTTAGATCCATAACCTGATTTTCTACAGCTTTGTGCTTTAAAGAAAAAATAAAAGACTTTTCAAAGATTTTCAGAAAAAAAAAGTTTTAAAATTATATCAAATATAACAACCTACCTGCAAACAAAACACCCGTGATTAAGCATTCCAATCAGAAATTGATTTATCTTGGTCATTGACATAACTTGGGAGAAGCGGCTCTTCAGCAGCTGTTTGGTACCACAGGCATATCCTGACCCTCACACACTCTGTCGGGCTTTAATATTTTCAAAATACAAAACAATCTTACTATTTTATAGTCCTCATGTTGCACACAAGAGCTCTAGACTTGCTCATCCTATGTATCTGCTACTGTGTATCCTTTGACCTTCATCTCCTCATATCCTCTGCACCCCCAGCCCTTGCCTCTGTCCCATTTATTCTCTGTATATTTGGACTTTTTAAAAAAAGATTCCACATATAAATGAGATCATGCAGTATTTTTTCTGTATTTGGCTTATTTCACTAAGCAAAATATCCCCCAGGTCTATCCGTGTTGCAGCAAATGGCAGGATCTCTTTTTTCACAGCTAAATAATATTCCATTGTGTATACAAGCCACAGTCTCTTCATCCACTCGTCCATCAGCGGACACTTAGGCTGTGTCCACTGTCTTGGCTATTGTGAATAATGCTGCCGTAAACACGGAATTGCAGATATCTTTTGCAAGTGGTAATGCCACCTCCTTTAGGTATATCACCCACTTGTGGAAAAACATTTGTTTCTTGAGCCTGTAGCATGTGGCTTCCAGGCCAATTTGGGGGCACAGGAAGGTGAGCACAGAACCCAGAAGAGGGGTTGCTTAGTCATAGGGAGTTCTGTTTTTAATGTCTTTAGGAGCTGCCACACTGTTTCCATAATGGCTGTACCACTCCACATTCCCACCAACAGTGTGCTACGGTTGCCTTTTCTCCACTCCCTCACCAACTTCTGACTTTTTGGAAACAGCCATCTCGTGTGAGGTTATGGGATCTCATAGCGGTTATAATTTGCATTCCCCTGATGATTAGTGATGTTGATCACCTTTTCATATACCTGTTGGCCATTTTTATGTCCTCCTTGGAGAAATGTCTGTTCAGGTCCTTTGTTCATTTTTTTTTTTTTAATAATAAATTGGGTTACTTGTTTTTCTGCTGTTGAGTTGTAAGAGTTCTTTATAAATTTTGGATATTATCAGATATGTGATTTGCCAATATTTTTTCCCAGTCCATAGGTTACCTTTTCATTTTGTTGATTGATTCCTTTGCTGTGCAGAGTTTTTTAGTTTGGATGTAGTCCCATTTACTTATTTTTGCTTTTGCAGCCTGAGCTTCTGGTGTGATATCCAGAAAACTATTGCCAAGGCAAATGTCAAGGAGATTTTTTTAGAGTTGTCTAAAAATTCTAGGAATTTTATGTTTTCAGTTCTTATACTTAGGTATTTAATTTTTGAGTTGATTTTTGTGGATTATGTAAAATAAAGGTCCAATATCATTTTTTGTTTGTCTGTTTGCATGTGGAAAGCCAGTGTTTCCAGCATCATTTATTGAAGCGACTCTCCCTTCCCCGTTGTGTCCTCTTGGTGCCCTTGTTGAAAATTAATTAACCATATACGTTTGAATTTATTTCTGGGCTTTCTACTCTGTTCCATTGATCTGTTTCTGTTTTTATGCTAGTATCATACTGGTTTGATTATTGTAACTTTGTAATATAATTTTAAATCAGCAAGGGTGATGCCTTAAACTTTATTTTTCAGTATTACTTTGGCTATTCAGGACTTTTTATGGTTCCATACAAACTTTAAGATTCTTTTATTGCTTTTTCTATTTCTGTAAAGAATGTTGGTGGAATTTTGATAGGGATTGCATTAAATCTATATATTGCTTTGCGTAGTATGGGCATTTTAATAATATTAATTCTCTGATCCATGAACATGGAATATCTTTCCACTTATTTGAGTCTTCTTCAATTTCTTTCAACAATGTTTTATAGTTTTCAGTATACAAATCTTTCATCTCCTTGGCTAAGTTTATTCCTAAGTAACTTTTTGATGTATTATAAATGGGATTTTTTAAATTTCTTTTTGAGCTAGGTTGTTATTTGTGTATAGAAATACTACTGATTTTTGTATGTTGATTTTGTGTTCTGCAACTTTTCTGAATTAATTTATTGGTTCTTACAGTCGTGTGTGTGTATGATCTTGGGCTTTTCTACATATAAGATTATGTCATCTGCAAATGGAGATAATTTTGCTTCTTCCTTTGTGATTTTGGATGCCTTTCATTTCTTTTTCTTGTCTGATTTTTCTTGCTAGTACTTCTGTACTATGTTGAATAGAAGTGGCAAGAATAGGCATTCCTGCCTTCCATTGGATTTTAGTGGAAAAGCTTTCAGTTGTTCCTCATTGGTTATGAGGGGGTTAGCTGTGGGTTTTTTATAAATGGCCTTTATGGGGTTGAGGAACGTCCCTTCTATTCGTAAACTGCAAAGAGTTTGTATGAAGAAAAGGTGCTGAAATTTGTCAAATGCTTTTGCTGAGTCAATTGAGATGATCATGTAGTTATCTTTCATTCTGTTGATGTGATATGTCATAATTGATTTGCATATGGTAAACTAGCCTTGCATGCCATGGGTAAATCCCACTTAGTCAGAATGAATAATCTTTTTGATGTGTTATTGCATTCGGTTTGATATTTTATTAAAGATTTTTGCATCAATATCCATCAGAGATATTGGCCCGTAGTCTTTTTTCTTGTGGTTCCTTTATCTGACTTACTTATCAAGGTAATCCTGGCCTCTTAAAATCTATTTGTAAGTTTTTCTTCTAGCTTTGTTTTTTGGAGAGTTTAACATGTGTTGGTAATAATTCTTCTTTAAATATTTGATAGAATTCAGCTGTGAAGCCATATGGTCCTGAGCTTTTCTTTGTTGGAAGGTTTTTTAAAAAATGTTTTAATTTTAATAGATTTAGGAGATACAAGTTGAATTCTGTTACATATATATTATATAGTGGTAGAGTCTAGGCCTTAAGTGTACCCATCACTAGAGTAGTGTACATTGTACGCCAAAGGTAATTTTTCATCTCTCCCCCCTTTCCTCCTCACTAGTGAGTCTCCAGTGCTGATTATACCACTCTGTGTGCCCTTCTATAGCCATAGTTTAGCTCCCACTTTTAACTAGGAACATGTGGCATTTATTTTACTGTTCCTGAGTTACTTCACTTAAGATAATGGCCTCCAGTTCACCCAAGTTGCCACAAAAGCCACTATTTCATTCTTTCTTATCACTGAGTAGTACTCCATGGGGGGCGTGTGTGTGTGTGTATATCTATATATACACACACACTATATTTTCTTAATTTGTTCATCAGTTGATGGGCACTTAGGTTGATTCCATATCTTTGTAATCATGTCTTGTGCTATGATAAACATATGAGTCTAGGTACATTTTTGATATAATGATTTCTTGTCCTCTGGGTAGATATCCAGCAGTGGCCATTCTCCTGTCAATGCACGTTTGGGTCCCTTCTAGTGTTGGAGCTCATTTCTCTCACATCCATCCCTGGGAGTGGAAATGTTGGGGTTCAGGGTGGGCTTATCTTCAGCTTTAGTAAGTACAGGCACATCTCCTTTGATTGCACTTTGCTTTATTGCACTTCATACTTCATATGGAATTTTTTACAAATTGAAGATTTGTGGCAACCCTGCATTGAGCAAGTCTGTTTATACCATTTTTCCATTAGCATGTGCTCACTTCACGTTTCTGTGTCACATTTTTGTAACTCTTATAATATTTTAAACTTTTTTCAGTATCATTATATCTGTTATGGTGATCTGTGATCATTATCTTTGATGTTACTATAGTAACTGTTTGGGGGCAACACAAACCGTGCCCATGTGACACCCAACTCAACTGATAAATGTCGTGTGTTCTGACCGTTCTACCAACAGGCTGTTCCCCCATCTCTCTGTTCTTCCTTGGGCCTCCCTATTCCTTGAGACACAACAATATTACAGTTGGGCCAGTTAATATCTTGACAGTGGCCTCTAAGTGTTCGAGTGAAAGGAAGAGTCATATATCCCTCACTTTAAATCAAAAGCTAGAAATGATTAAGCTTAGTGAGGAAACCATGTCAAAAGATGAGATAAGCCAAAAGATAGATCTTGTGCCAAACAGTTAGCCAAGCTGTGAATGCAACGGAAAAGTTCTTGAAGGAAATTAAAAGTGCTACTCCAGCAGATACACAAATGTTAAAAAGCTAAACAGCCTTATTGCTGGTGTGGTGAAAGTTTGAGTGGTCTGGATAGAAGATCTAACCAGCCGTAATATTCTCTTAAGCCAAAGCCTAATCCAGGGCAATGCCCTAACTCTCTTCAATTCTGTGAAGGCTAAAAGAGGTGAGGAAGCTGCAGAGAAAAGTTGGAAGCCAGCAGAGTTTGGTTCATGAAGCTTAAAGAAAGCTCTCTCTGTAACATAAAAGCATAAGGTGAAGCAGCAAGTGCTAATATAGAAGTTGCAGCATGTTATACAGAAGATCATTGATCACTACACTACACTACACTAAACAACAGATTTTCAGTATAGATGGAACAGCCTCCTACTGGAAGAAGATGTCATCTAGGATGTTCAGAGATAAAGAGGAAAAGTCAATGTCTGGCTTCAAATCTTAAAAAGACAGGCTGACTGTGTTGTTAGGGACTAATGCAGCTGGTGAGTTTAAGTTGAAGCCAATCCTCATTGCCCATCCTAAAGATCCTAGGGACCTTAAGAATTAAGCTAAATCTACTCTATCTGTGCTTTATAAATGGAACAACAAAGCCTGGAAGAGAGCATATCTGTTTACAGAGTAATTACTGAATATTTTAAGCCCACTGTTAAGACCTACTACCCAGAAAAAAAAAAGATTCCTTTCAGAATATTAATGCTCATTGACAAGTTACCTGATCACCCAAGAGATCTGATGGAGATGTACAAGGAGATTAATGTTGTTTCCATGCCTGCTGACACAACATCCATTCTGCAGCCCATGTGTCAAGGAGTAATTTTGACTTTCAAGTCTTATTATTTAAGAAATGCTTTTCATAAGGCTATCACTGCCATAGATAGCAATTCCTCTGATGGATCTAGGCAAAGAAAATTGAAAACCTTTTGGAAAGGATTCACCATTCTAGATACCATTAAGAACATTTGTGATTCACTGGAGGAGACTGAAATATCAACATCAATGGGAGTTTGGAAGAAGTTGATTCCAACACTCATGGATGACTTTGAGGGGTTCAAGACTTCAGTGGAAGAAGTAACTGCAAATGTGACAGAAATAGCAAGAGAACCAGAATTAGAAGTGGAGGCTAAAGATGTGACTGTATTGCTACAATCTCATGATCAAACTTGAATGGACCAATCTCAAGATCAAACTTGAATGAGTTGCTTTTTATGAATGAGCAAAAAAAGGGGTTTCTTGAGATAGAATCTACTCCTGGTGAAGATGCTATGAACAGTGTTGAAATGACAACAAAGGATTTAGAATATTACCGATTTGTTCACTTCCTCTGCCCATTTTTCTTCTAGCTTATTGTTCTTTTCTTATCCATTTGTGAAACTCTTTACATATTAGGAAAATTAGTCTTTTGTGATATAAATTGCATTTCTTTTAGCTACAGTTGAATGTTTGAGTCTTAATTAGTTTCCCCAATCCAGGCTCTAAAATTTATCCATACTTTATCTTCATTCTAGTATATTTATGGTTTCTCTTGGTTATACTTAATTTTTTGGTCCATTTAGAATCTATCCCAGTGTGTGGTAGGATACGTGAATCCAAAGTTATTTTCTCCAGTTGGCTGTACAATCATCCCAACACTGTTCATTGAAAGTCATGTCTTTTCCCTTGACTTGGGACGTCACCTTTATCATAGATGAATTCCTACAACATTGTTTCCAATCTGACTCCCCTCAGTCCCACTCGTCTTTCTCTGTGTGCCAGAATCTTCATGTATCACACCTAGTTGGGCCCTTCATTGCTCTCCCTTTTTTGGGGTTTCTTGGCTATTATAATTTTTCCTTATGAACTTTGAAATTAGTTTGCTTAGTTCAAAAATACTGGCAATATTTTGAGGATCATCTTACATTTTCACCATGACTTAGAGGAAATTTATATCCTTATAGTGTTGAAATTTCTTTGTCAAGAAAAGTATGTCTTTCCATCTGTTCAAGTCTTCTTTTGTGTATTTCAATGGTATTTTAAAGCTTTCCTAATATACATTTCTCACATTTCTTGTTGAATTTACTTCTAGTTTTGTTATTTTCGATGTTGCTGCTGTTAGATTTTTTCATTTGTTTGTTTGTTTTTTGCTATGATAGACAAGGGTCCTTTCTTCCTTAAAGTTCTAATTTGTTGTTTGTATCTATGAGGAATATTGGTTTTAGGTCCTATATATGAAATAGCTGACCAGAACTCAACAATGGCAATGTCATGAAAGGCACAGATGAGAGAGAAAGAGCAAAAGCAAAATAGATGGGGGTGTGGGTAAGAGGGGTGGGGGATGAGGCTGTGTTAGACTAGAAGGAAAGTGAGGACCACAACAGGCACGTGCAGTGCTCCCTCCTGTGGATCTGCGGTTTCCAAGGCCCAGCAGGACACCTGGGGAAGTGTGCATACAGACTGTGTAACTGGAATCAGTACTGAGTGCAGGCCACGCTGCTGGGCTCTGGAAGCTCCCTGCAGGTGTTTCAGAGAATGACCCAGGCTGAAGGGCTGGGGCAAAGGGCTCCGATCCGCAGGCTGCTTTCCAGTGGGCTAGTGGAAAATACCATCAGAGCAAACCTGCACTCACACACAACTCACACGAGCACACACACCTAGGGAGAGAGAGTGCAAATGTGTAGAAATGTTAACAATCGGTGAATTTAAAGTGTTCGTTACATTATTCTTTCAGTGTTTTTGTAAGTTTGAAATTTTTCAAAATGAAACACTGAGGTAAAAAAGGAAAGAATCCGTGTGAAATGCTTGGTCCCTCCATAGCGACTATCATTTTGTTGGTTCAAGTGCCCAGGGAGGACCAGAATTCCAGTAGAACCCAGAGAGTTCTAAACGTCTATGCAGCGCCTCCCACCACCTGCTCCCAACAAGCCCCTAGGTGGGGTGGAGGACTCCTTCTTCCTCCCCAAAGGGACCCCATGGCTCCAAGCTTCTCTCAGCCCTGGTAGATAACGCAAAGTCCTCTGGTCACTCCCAGACACAAGAATCACTTCATTTCTGCACTTAAAGTGTCCTGGTCCACTACCTTCTAAAACTCATCCACTGCTGAAGCTCCCTTCCCCACGGCACCCCACCCCAGCCTGAGCCTGGAGTCCTGGAAGGAGGGAGGGTGTGGCTGGCCCCCCACTTATCCTCCACGCTCAGGACTTCCCTGCTCACTGGACACAGGGCTACCCAGCTGCTCCAGCGCGTCAGCAGAGGGGCCTTCCTGATCAGCTCCACGTGACAAGACGCTTTCCTCTGGCAGGGCTGACATGTGAAGCTGGCTGTCCTGGGCAGCCCTGTAGGTGCTCTAGCACCTAGAGACCTCATCCAAGGTGTTCTTCAGGTACAGGGGGCTCATCTCCTCACCTCCTTCTTCAGGCACCTCCTCTGCTCTGGTGCTGGGGCCTCCTTGCTCCTCCAGGTGAACATGCTGCTCTTTCTTGCACCGTGGTTCAGGGGAAATGTCCGTGTGGGCTTTGTTCAAACAGACTTGGGAGGAAAGGTTGAGGCCAGTGCAGCCACCTCTCTGGGCTGCAGGTGAAAGCAGGTTGCTCTGGACAAACCCTCCCTGACATACAATCTGCAGGGTACCGAACGAGTCACAAATCCCAGTGGTCCCACGGAGCTCCTTGCCCCTGGTTTGAGGGGAGGAAGTTGAAAAATAAGGCCTGGCATGTATCCTCAAGACACTTACATTCTCAGAGAGAAAGCAAGAGAGAAGGCACAGCTGTTGTGAGGGCAGGACAGGGTCCTGCGTGGTTTTGACGAGACGAAGAGGGTCTGGCCAGGACGTCACGAGGTCAGGGATGCCTAGTGCAGTGATGTCTGTGATCAGTCTTGAACACGAGGTGTTTTCCAGGTGGGAGGAGGGGCAGGACCCCATTGGAGCTGCTGCAAGTAATTTGCAAAGGGGCCACTGAGTGACAGAGAAAACCAGAAACAGGTAGGGGCCACGTGGAAGGGGCCTGAGCCATTGCCTGGAGAGAAAAGCAGGAGCCACTGAGAGGCCATGAGCAGGGCGGCACTGCTCACATCTGCCTTCAGAAAGGTCACTCTAGCGGCCACTTGGAATGTGAGCTGGGGGAGCCAGACCGGAGCCCTGGGGACCCAGGACTTGGCCCCAGTGATGAAGGGAGAAGCCTGGGCCACTGTGACACTCCATAGCTGAGGGATGGAGTATGGACCACTGATCCTGAGGCCCCTGTGGGGGTGGCGCCATCCAGAGCGGTGGAGATGGCTGAGGAGGACTCCGCAGGTAGACGTAGCAAGTGGGTGAAAGGAAGCGCTGCCTTACATTTTTTCTGTGAAAAAGCCCTTCAAAATCATGCCTAGGCAGGAGATAGGAGAACGGCTGGAGGACACGGCGGGGCTGGGTCTGGCTGCCCCCAGTGCCGAGAGTCGGCGCGCAGCAGTTCCCACGGCCCTGCACAGGCACTGCCTGGACCCGTCGGCCCCATCCTCCTAAAATACCAGGGACATGTTTCTCTGTTCTGAGTGGCTCCAAGGAGTGTCTGTCACAAAGGCACCAGAAACCCACACGCTGACACCGAGGCAGAGCTGAGTGCCACCAGACAGAGGGGCATCAGGAGCAAGGTAAATTTAAAGCAGGTGGAGTTGAGGGTAGCAACACCAGAGAAGATCTCCTGCGGGCACCCGAAGGGGCTGTGTTGGCCAGGCTGGGAGGAAGAACAGTTCAGGTCTCATGGACCAGAGAGGACAGAGCACTTGACCTGGCCCCACGTGGCAGAGGCTAGGGCACCTGTCACATATTAGGGTCCCACTACACCTGCATGGGAGGAGAAGCTCTCACCTCTGTTTCCCTGGACTTCTCCGTCCAGCTGCCTGGACAGAGGGGGATTTGCAGGAGGCTTAGAAGGATGGGTAGGTTCTAGAAAAGGAAGGCATCTCAGGAGAGGAAAATGACACAAAGACAGGGATCTTGCAAGTTATTCTGACTGTAAGATTCATTATCCCCTAAAACTCAGGGCAGTAATTATATAATAAAATTAATTAGGTTTGTTTGTGGATTCATTCTTTTCTGTCCCAAGGGCTGTGTCTGTGTTATTTCCACTGACTGGTTAATGGCCAGTTGTTTGGGCCTTGTCCAAACAGCTGTGCTGTGCTCAGCACTGGCCCAAGTGTCCTTTTCTTCAGACATTCTGTAGAAGTCTCCAGGTCACACAGTGAGCAGGTCCAAGGCTGGAGCAGGGTGGGTGCCGGTGGGCAGAGATGGCCTTGCCGAAGCCGGAGTTGAACAGGCAAGAAGAGAA
The DNA here is from genome assembly GCA_963574885.1 of Lepilemur ruficaudatus. NCBI lineage: Eukaryota > Metazoa > Chordata > Mammalia > Primates > Lepilemuridae > Lepilemur > Lepilemur ruficaudatus. The sequence continues at coordinate 34,258 of CAUYRT010090056.1, read as the reverse complement.
GAGAAACTCGCAGAGCTCACTGAGCAGCATCAGAGAAACCAGCATCATTGAGAAGCAAAATGGTCAGAGTTAAGGAAGCCATGAGGGTCTCCTGTGATGGGCCAGCCCAGAATGGGGACAAGGCTAATGTCAGAGACCAGCAGCCACCAGAACACCTCCCCAGTTCGAGTAGAACTGGCTGAACATCACAGTAAAATTTTGGCAAAAATTCTCACTCTGCCCCAATAAATGAACCATAAATAGATGTTTAATGACCACCATGGCTTCATACAGAAGGTCTCACTTACCCTAAACTCAGACTGCTGAGTTTGGGAGATGCCTCACTCACCAGGTAGGGCAGCTGCCTTAAAAACACACAAAGAAACTGGCATTTTTTAGAAGCAATTTTATCAGATGAACAAGAAGAGTCTCATTTCTTTTTGAAGAGACGAAACTGGGTTTAGGAGGAAAACATGAGGATGGAAATATGAGAGCCACGTTACACTTGAACCTCCTGACACGATGGCATCTGTGTCCAAACTGAGGTGTTGGCATAGATGGGGGAAGGGGTGGGTCAAAAGCTGACGTTCCTTATCTGTGAAACCTTTATTCCACAACATTTGTCCCAGCAAAGCCCAGTGCGTCTTCATCCTGTGGGTTCCACAGTACTCAGTCTAGCCCTGCAGTGGTGTGCAGTTTCTCTCTGTAACGAACCGCATCCCTGGAAAACTGGCCAATAATTTGGAGCAGGGAAAACCATGCCTGTCCTGATGTGCCCTGAGCAGAGGCCCCGGGACACCCTGATGTAGGACATCAACCTGCCCGAGGCATCTTGTACGGCACCGAGGAGCTCCAATGTTTGAAACAATTCAAATGTTTCGCTGGTTGGACATTATTTAAAAGAGCAAATGAGTTTCAGGAAGCCGACTGCGGTGGATTCACAGCTGAGAGGACAATTCCCTGGGGTGGTGCAGGCGGTAACAGTGCGCGCTCTTGCCTGGGGAGGCACGGGCAGCATGGCGAGTGGAACAGGACCGGCAGAGGGCCCAGATGGACCACCGCCTTCCAGCAGCATCTCTCCCACCGTCACACACACTGTCGCTGCTCTTGTCTCCAAGGCTGGAGCCATTGACAAGAAGAGCATGGAGATGGATTCTCAGCTAAGAGTTCACAGCTGTTAGAAATTTCCCAGACTTTCTAAGGATCCAAACTTTGCTGCACGTGTCTAGTAGAAACTACTATATTTTATCATGCAGGTTAGGTTTCTATGCCAGTCAGCAAAGGCCTCATTCTCAAGCAGACAATCTGATTGACATATTTTCTCACCCATGGAGTTTCAAATGAAGTCAAAGTCCAAGCAAAATGCCACGGTTGCCAAACCACATGCGCTAAAATCAATGAGGAGCTTCAGCGCAGCTCCACGTGCCTGCAGGGGCTTTGTTTTTACCGCTGCCTGGGAGCACAAGTGTTAAGCCGCCCAATGTCACGCTGGGCTCCTGGGCCCTGAGAAGAATGTCCTCTGCATCTCCTCTCGCTGACTGTTGCTCCTCCCTGCGCACAGCCTGGCTGGAGAGTGCAGGAGATCAATACAAGGGAAGCGGAACCCTCCTAATGGGGCAAAAAGAGAAGCAGCACATTCATGTGCTGAGCTTTCCGCAGAGCCCTGCAGACCACCGGCAACGCAGGTGGGCAGGGCTCCACGGTCTGGAGAAGGCGGACGGTTCTCCTGCCCTCTCTCCTCAGGTACAACCCCTGCCTATGTACGGACAAGCAGGAAGCTTCTCCAGGTTCACATTAACTAAAGGCTTACAGAGCTCAGAAGGTGGGACGATAATCTCATTACATCCCCAGAGGGCTCCACCCACGGGGCAGGATGAACCTAGAGGGAAAAACACAGGTTGGTACATTTTGTTCTTATTTTGTTGCATCACTAAATGACATTTTGAGATCTCTGACAATTCTTAAATAAAATGATTTATAACAAACAGCATTATCACTTACGGAAAGATGTAAGGTAGCAAGACCAAAATCGGTCATGTGGGAGTCCTTTATCTAAGACAGCACTCAGCTCCTAGATGCCCAGCAATGCCCGCCTCTGGTGGGGATCAGAGTGGACTGCCACAGTCCTGTCCTGCAGGTGTGGCTCTCACCCCAGGAGACAGCTTTTCCACACTCTTGGGTGAGTGTGCTCCCCACATTTGCTCAGAGACAAGCAGCAAGATGAGTGAATCCTGGCGGAGGGAGGGACAGAAGCTCCCGCAGCACCGTCGACCCAGGGCTGGCTGCCTGCTCCTCCATAGCCATCAGAAGCACCGGGCAGCTGTGTTGAGTGATGGAAGGATCATAGTACCCATTTGTTGAGCACCTACTATATGTCAGGCACAGTGCTAGGGACACTACAAGTATTGGTTGGTCTCCAGTACTCAAAACTATGCTGCAAAGCACATATTTTATTCCTGATTTGTAGCTGGAGAAACTGAGGCTTGGGGCACTTAGGTTTTGCCTAATATGTAAACATTGTAAGTGGCAGAGTGATAACTTGGACAGGCCTGTCAGACGCAGGCCTCTGTGGGCAAGCTTCGGAGGCGCCGAGGCCCGCTGTGCGCCACACTACTCCAGGCAGTGAGGGACGACCTGGCCCTGAGTCGCCAGTGAGCCTCAGCTTCTTGGCCTCCTGGCTCCACACTTGGCTCCGCTCCCTTCCTCCCTCCTGGCAGCTCCTGCCCAGTACATGGGGGCAGCTCTGGATGTTGCCGTGGTCAGATCCTCACTCCTCTACTGACTGATGGTGCCAGCCTGAGCTAGTTACCGCACCTCTGTGTGCCTCTGTGTCCTGGTCTGTGAGATGTGTTGATAGCACCTCCTGTGACAGCAGAGACGGTACAGAGCTATGCCTCCCTGCCAGTGGCTTCCCGTGGTTAGCTATGACCCCCTTGCCCTTGGTGTTAGATGCCCTTGGTCTCTAGCACACCCAACACCCCCAGGCTGGTCCTGGTCACCTTGAATCTCACTGTTTACCTTTCTGCCATCTGCACGGACTCTCGCCTTCTCTCAGGGAGGGAATTCCCTCTGTCTTCCCGTCATTGCTTCCTACATCAACATCTGGGCTTCTCAGGCCCATGCGGACAGAAACCTTGTTCCTTGTACTCTGTGTGACATTCGTTCCCATGTGCGGCAGGTCCTCAGTGAACACCTGTGGCAGGGGAGGCTCTGGCCGAGTCACTGGCCACCCCAGGCAATGTGGATGTGGCCAGCAGGTTCTGGGGCACCGATGAGATTGGGATTAACGTGGTCTCTTCAGGGCTGGCAGTCACGGTCCGGTGTTGGGACACATGAAATAGGGAAAGTATATGCAACGAGCTTAGAGCCAGGTGTGCCGCCCTGGGCTTGACAAGAGAAATTGGTAGAGGAAAAGAGGAACAGGGTGCCTGGTCCAGGAAGAGGCCGCGGGAGCTGTGTTGAGGGCGATCTGATTTGGTTGGGAGGAGAAGCGAGGAGAAGAGCAACCACGAATGCTTTGCATGGAAAGAACCGCAGGGCCATCCTCACAGGCTCTGCCGTGACACTGAATCAGACACACGCTACGTTCTCAGCTGCCAGATTCAGCCATAGGAGGGGGACCCATGCAGATGGCAGGAGCGGGCTGTGGAAGCCCAGAGCCTGGCAGACAAGAGGCACCAGCGGCAGCTTCTGGCTCCTAGAGCACATTGAGTAGCGGCTGTCACTGTCACTCCCTTCTCCACCAGCCTGCAGCCCTCCTTCCTCCTCTTCTCTGCTCGGATGTGCCCTGATCACAGAGCCTCTGAAAGTCAGCCTTGTCCTTCCACAAGTCCACCCCCGCCTTCGGCACAGCCTCTCACTCACCACTGTGCTTCTTCGTCAATGTCCTGGCATCTGTAATGTGCTTCTACTTTGATCCTTTCTGTAGTTTATAAACTTCTTGAGAGCAGGACAATGTTTTCCTGTTTTTCTTCTATGAGCGTTCTCAGAAATCTTCTCCTGGCATCCTACCTTCTGTTCCTAGCAGGATGAGTTTCCACCATTGCCCAGGATGTGTTTAATAGAGCAGCTTCTCTGATTTCCACCTCCTTAAAGATCAGGGCTTATTTATTTTTACATCCCCAGAGCTCAGGAAAGAGCCTACGAGTCATAGGTGCTCAGTGTCAGTGTTTGTCAAATGAAAGAGCAAATGCGTGGATGAATGGACAGAGATCTTCCACCTGCCCGGGGAGTAATGAGTTACAGCAAAGATAGTTCAGCAGAAGACACAGAAACCACTCTCGGAGCTCCAGGCTGAGTCCTGCGGTAGCAGGGCTGGTAGAAAGGGCTGCAGGCTGGATCTGCACGTAGAACCAGAGGAATTGACCCACTGGCAGCCTGTACTACAATCTGAAAATGGGGGATCAGGTGATCCCGAAACCACTGGCTTCAGTTCAAGAACACATGGCTGGGGCCAGGGAGCTGCCGATGCCCTCAGCCTGCAAAGCTTCGCACCATGGCCGGCACAGACCCCACCCCATCACACAGGGCCGATGCTGTGGAGTCTCCACCAGCCCAGCCTTGCGGGTGGCGGGAGACAGCCACATACAGCAAGGAGATGGCGCCTGCCTCACTTGGGCTTTGTGGAGAAATGCAGGTGACGTTCTGACTCCCAGCTGCAGAGGAGTCGGGGGCTGTGCAGTGCAAGCTTTACAGCCCATGTGGCAGAGGAAGACACACCGGGAGATAAAGGAAGGTGTGGCGCATGGAAAAGGGCCAAAGCCAGCCCAGTGTGTGTCCACATGGGCACGGGCCATTACCCCATGAGCCGAGTCCTACTTAAACCATAAAGAGACTGAGCTCTTCCTAGTGCCCTGTCTGAACTCTTCACTAACATTAGCAATTAATAGGCATTAATCCTCGAAGCCCCTGTAGGTACCAATCCCAGTGGAGGCAACAGTAGGAATATCTGCTGTGCGCACACCCTCACACTAACACTCTCCCACTCCACGACCCGTTGGTACAACGGCCAGGGTCCCACTGACCTCTACCTGCCCCTCCTTCTCTGGGATTCTCCTCACAGCCCATTAAAGTAAAAAGGCAAAACCAGGACTCATTTCCTATGTGCTTATTCCACATGGAGACAGGCCAGCTCTCGCACGCTCCACGTTGCCCACTTGGAGGAAGCAGCTGGGCTCGGAGCAGGTGTCTCTGCACCGCGCCTCATCCCTGCTCTCTCCAAATCCCGTGGGAATCCACCCTCGCGCCCAGAGGGGACTTGGCTCTGTGGCTCAGTGTTCTGCTCGGAAGCAGCCTCTGGCACAAAATCCCATCCCTCGCTGCAATATGGGCCCCACTACTAAACAACCCGGGCCCGGACTCATTAACTTACTCTCTCCTGTTGACTCAAAGGAGTTCTGGACAATTCCACTATGGGGCCTGAGGCACTAACAGTAAATATTAATTTTTGCCTTTTTCTATTTTTGGTCATTACTTGCCACCTAATGAAGTCTCTGGGCCTGAGATAGAAATCTGACAGCTGGATGGAGCTGTTTTAATCTAGACTTCAGTGTTGTATTTGGAATCTGAGCAATGACTGCCTTTTAATCGTATGTATGTTTAGGGATTGGTGAGTTACATGTGCCTTGGTGGCTGGTGTCTGAAGGTCAAGGCACTCGTGACAAAGCAGGACCACATGTGTCTGCCATCTCTCTAGGACAGCCCAAGGCCCCAAGGCCACAGGACAGGCCCTGGGTCTGTGCAGCCATTGCAGCCCTGTCGTGGCCCCCACTAGTGGATGTGTCTGTCCCTGTTCAGAGACCTGGTTTCCTGGGAACTGCGAGCCACCCGAATGACGCCCCGTGCCCGCAGGGAAAATGCTCAGAGAGGCAGGAAGCAGTGACCCTGGACGCCTTGCTGATTAGGGGTCAGCAGGCTCTTGCTTACTGGGTCCCAGGGGAGCAGAGGCGCATCGCAGCGTGTCCGTGCTCGCCACACGCAGTGCCACTGAGTCCCCGTGGAAAGACCCGGCTTCTATTGCAGCAGCACAGCGAGCCCAGGAAGCTCGTCCTCAGCAGCCTGGCGAAGGCGCCCAGGCTCCCTCCCGCCCGCCACCTCGAGGGCCTCCTGCCCAGGGGCTGGTTGTCTGGGACTCATCTCCTCACACCGGCCCTCTTCACATCCAGACAGCCCCCTGCTCTCTGAGAGACCAGAAGGCGCCTGCCCCTCCTCTAACGCAGATATCTGAAGCAGACCCCGCAGCCTGTCTGGCCCTGTGCAGCTGCTGTGTGCCGATTCTTAGCGTGTGTCAGGCCCGGCCCGATTCTCACAGTAACAAGATTGCTCACTTATTTAGATGAAAAACTGAAGCTAAGAAGTTAAGTGACTTACCTCAGGCCACTCAATTGCCAAGTGGCAGAGCCCCGTCTTCGAGAACACCAGTGGTCATGTGGTCGTGACCACCCTGGTGACTTCACCGCCCTCCCTGCCCTAGAAACAGCCTCAGTGATGCAAATGGCTGCTGACAAAGTCGCCGCTCGGAGACTGGCAAAGGCATGAGGCCGCTCTGCAAAGGGACTAAGTGGAGGGACCTCCCCCCCAGCCTGGGGCTCACAGGTCTCAGTGATTTGTCTGCCTATTTAGGCAGAGGGTGAGGTACCAGTTGGATTGTGTGCCCCTAAAATTTATGTGTTGGAATCTTAACCACCATGGTCTTAAGAAGAGGCAATCAAGTGAAGACAAGGTCACTGGGTGGCCCCTGATCCAATAGGACCAATGCCCTTGCAAGAAGGGGAAACTTGGACACAGAAATAGACATTCACATAAGGAGCACACCCCGTGAAGACAAAGACAAGGACCTACAGCTAGGAGAGAGGAGGAACCAACCCTGCAAACACCTTGATCTCAGACTTCCAGCCTCTAGAGCTGCGAGAGGACGAATTCCTGTTGTTGAAGCCACCCAGTTTGTGGCACTTTGTTATGGCAGCCCTGGAGGACTAATACAGGGTATTCATTTCATCATATCATTCCACAGAGTGCTCGCATCCTAACAGAGCCCTTAGGACCTTCTCCTCTCGGTGCTCACTTTCTACAAGCGCCTACACCTTTGACATCAACGCTGACAGCAGCCCTGTTGCCAAGCCAAGCAGCTCTTGTGCATACACACACACGTACACACACGTACACATACACACACACACATACACACGAGGCTCACCTGAAAGGCCCTGCATGGGGCGTTTTCACTGCCAAAAACCTTCTTGGCTCTTTCTCAGCTCTTTTCCCCCACCAAACCACCACCTGGCCTTCTATAGAAAAGGAAATCAATCCCTGGTAGCTTCCAAGACGGCTTCTGTCCTACTCCCTGACTTCGCAAGCTTGGAAGTTGCTATGTACTTGGTTTTTTATTTGTGCAGAGTTGCAGACATCATGCAAGACAAAAACCAAGAGAATCAAAGTGCATCTTTCTGTATTTTTCTTTGACTATTTTATCCCAATCCCCAGTCCACTTGATAGCTGAGGACAATCTCAGTCGGGTCCAGGTTTTCTCAGCCGACTCAGGGTGATTTCTAGTTATTTAGGCTTTTCTCTCTGCTCCCTAATCCAGGGCTGCATCCAAAGGCAGAGTAACTGAAGCTGTGTCAGGACACCTGGGGCAGGGTCCAGCCCTCAGCCTCCAGGTGTGGCAGGGTCCCAGGGCCTGACGGTTGGCCATTGGCATGCATCCACCATGACCTCACGAATGCTTAGCATTCACCCTGCACCTCCTGTCTGCATAGCAAGGTATGCAGCAGGCCACTGGTACATCTCAGCCCTGGAGCACCCTTCTCAGGGCATGATGGACGGGGAGTGCTCCCACACAGCACCCACACCCCACCTGAATATCCTCTTCCTGCTGTCTCTCCTGCCTGGCCAGGGGGGTCGATGCCAAGTCTAAGGCAGGGCATTCTTCCCAAGCCTATTGGTTATGGTTATACGAGGGCATAACATTTCTCCCAATCTTCTGTCTCTGCTGGGATCTAAAAGACTATTTAAAAGCCAAAAGGCAAAATATACCTACATTAAGATGAGTAAGTTTGCACCTAATCACTGCTCCACCATCGTTTCTGTGCTGTGATCATTTGGCATCCACGTCCTGGGTCTTTCATTAGTTGTGATTGTCTCAGAAAGCTGGGAAAATTGGTCTTCAACTTCCTGGCTGCTTCTGCAGAAAGGTAAGGTGCTACCGTAGCTGTGGGCACAACGAGCCATCTCACTTCTTGTTCCGCGTCACCTTGTTTGGCCACACAAACAAACAAGCAAGGTATGTGAGCGTGGTGAGGTTGTATCTAATGGGGCAAGCTTTGGCAACATAACTAGTTCCACCGATGGTGAGCTATGCAGCCACATTTACAAGATAGGCTGTTTGGAAAGACCCACTATTTGAAGGGAATCATTCTGTCTGCACCAGTAGAAGGCAGGGATGGGCACACCACCTTGTTTTGTGTACAGGCTTGATGCCCAGTTCTGTCACTGACTTGTAGGATGTGCGTAAGGATATGACATACTGTCATGGGTGGTCAGGGCTACAGAAACAGCCGTGTCATTTTTGAAGCCATTTTGAATAATGGCTCATATTTTCCAAGGCTAATGTGGTACTGAAAAGGTTTCCTCTCTTAGTATTAGAGACAAAGGGAACTTCTGTACTGGCATAGAAATCTCTATTTGGAAATGTCTTGAAATCTTCTAGAAAGGTAAAATTAAATTTAGTATTTTGGAATTTTTTGAAAGAGGACTCTGGGACTTTTTTTCTTAATAGTAAGAAAAATTCTTTTTGGATCAAATATAATTTTGGGAGTAAAAATGGGACTGTCTTCGAAATTCCCTAAGCATTTATTTTGCATGACTCTTTCAGATGTGGGCTTACTGACAGATTTTTCCATCCTTATTTTTTTGGCTATGTTCAAACATTTATCTGAAAAGATGAATATTGACCAGTAATTAGCATATGTGTTAAATAAGGAAAAGGTCCTCAAAATCCTAATTAAATCATTTATTTAGAATGAATCTACATGTATACATTGAGCCAACTACTTTCTAATCACATTTGAGCCAGTGGAATCATAACCCATGCAGGTTGCATCATGTTTGCGGGCTGTCTGAGTTTGTAAAATAATAGGGCTCATGTCACTGTGGCTGAAGCCCTCCAGGCCTTGTCTGAACTCAGAGCCTGCCCTCATCGCTATCCATTCTCTGTTGAACACACCAACGTCCACTTGGGTAGCACTTGCCAAGGTCAACAAAATGACTTCCAATGGTCAATTCTTAGTCTTCATCTGCCCTGCCTTGTATGCTTAGCATACAAGTTAAACATAAAAATGCATAAAGCAGGAACACTGAGCCTGCATACTAATCTAATCTATTTCTCTATAGCGAGACATGTGGTCAGGAGTGAAGCCGGAATACCCTTGAAGTTTATGATAGCTGTGGCTGCAAGTTGTCTGCTGGGCTGGCATTTTTCAATCAGTTTCTTATCCTTGGGCCCTATGCTGAGCTCTGCCTTGCACAAGCTCCAGGTGCTGCCTTGCAGTCATCATTGATTGTCTCCCTTGTTGCTAAGCAGCTTCTGGTCTGAGAAGTAATACACCCACAGATTCCTTCAAGGCAAAAGTTCCGCAAGGCAAGAAAGTGACCCTTCTCTCCTCCTGAAGCGCAGTCGTCATTGGCTTCCAGGGTCCCTCCCTCTCCTCTGCTGCCCTCCTGCTTCAATCCTCTTCAATCCTTTACCTACCTCTAAGTATTGGGCTTGCCCCAGAGACGTACCCCTCACCGCACCCACGTGGTCTCTCCCAGCCTCAGGGCTACGGCACGGCCACCACACCACCAGCTCCCATCTCCCCAGCTAGAATCTCTTTGCTTAGACACATCTGCACAGCGGCTGTTCAGCATCTCTGCTCGGCTGCAGAATGTACGCCTCGGGCTCCACTTGGCCGAAAGCATCCCGCACACACCGAGCTGCCCAGCTGGCTTCCCCACCTTGCTTCATGGTAATCCCGTTCTTCAAATTTCTAGGTCCAAAAACCTTGCATTCGCTATCATCTCCTTTTCTCTCATGCCTCATTCTCAGTCCTTTAGCACAGATGTCTGGAACCTGTGCCCGTCCACCATGTCCACTACTGCCCAAAGGCATGGGCGCCCTGGCCCCTGGACCTCGCTCTCTTGCCTGGGTGATGCCTTCACCTCCCCCTGGCCTCCCTGGCCCACCCCAACCCCTGCACTCTGCTCTCCGCTCAGAGACTAGCAGAATCTTTGAAAATATGTCCCAATCACATCACCCTCCTCCTCAAAACCCTCCAATTGCCTCCCAACTCAGTCAGAACTCAAACAAAAATCTTCACTGAGTCCTCTGAGGATTTCCCCTCCACGCCACATCACCTGTCTTACTTACTTACCTCTTGCCAGCTCCCCTTTCCTCCCTCTGCTCCAGGAACCTGGCCTCCTCGTTCCTGGATACTCCAAGCTCCCGCCCACCCCAGCCTTTAGCTCCTGATGTCCATTCTGTCTAGAAAGCTCTTCCCTTAACCTGAGAGCAGGTCTCCCCCTCTCGCCCTGTAAGTCAGATGTCACCTGTTGGTGGGAACCTTCCCAGACAAACCTGCGTCCTCACCCCCCATCCCACTTTGTTTCCCTCTGAAGCACATATCACCACTTAACTGTGACACATGGCGTTCTTACGAGTCTCTTTCCCCCGCTGGAGTGCGAGCTCCGGGAGCATGAGCCTTTCACCATCCGTGAGATGCCTCCAGAGCCTGGACTGCTGACTGCAAGCCCTGGACTCGCATAAAGAACATGTGGCGAACTAACATAATTTCACGTTTCTGCCGTAAAATAGAGCAGCATTACAAATGCATGTATTTCCTTCATGAGAATAATGATTATTAGAAGTGTTTTAAATATTGCTTTGGAGGAAATGTAAAACGTGTCTTTCCATGCTAAGGAGTTGTGTTAGAAAGGTGGACAGTCGTGCCAGCCTCAAAGTGTCTACACCTGCAAAGCTCAGTGTGGCAGCTCTTTAGATTTAAATAGAATAAAAGTTAAAATTCACGTCTTCTGTTGTCTTTGCCACACTGAGTGCTCGGTAGCCACATGTGGCCAGTGACCACAGCAGTGGACAGTCCAGACACAGAACATTTCCATCATTGCAGAAAAGTTCTTTTGAAAGCTCAGGTCTAAACCCTTGATTACCTTGAACTGGTCTCTATCTGCAAGTGTTTTGGGGATAAATTGGGGCTATTTAATTCAGAAAGAAAGAAATAATTTATCTTCTTGAAACACTGATTTATAATAACAAAGAGGAGCAGATTCATAAATTCTCTCAATGCACCATCCTGCCACCTGGCTACCTGACTGTGTGTATGGAAAATGGGTAGTCAAACTGTATAAAGTGGATCAGGCATCCACATTTGGAACTTACATTAAATCATTCCCCTAAAGCTTGGTGCTGGGCCGGGTGCAGTGGCTCACGCCTGTAATCCTAGCACTCTGGGAGGCCGAGGCGGGCGGATTGCTCAAGGTCAGGAGTTCGAAACCAGCCTGAGCAAGAGTGAGACCCCGTCTCTACTATAAATAGAAAGGAATTAATTGGCCAACTAAACATATATAGAAAAAATTAGCCGGGCATGGTGGCGCATGCCTGTGGTCCCAGCCACTTGGGAGGCTGAGGCAGAAGGATTGCTCGAGCCCAGGAGTCTGAGGTTGCTGTGAGCTAGGCTGACGCCACGGCACTCACTCTAGCCCGGGCAACAGAGTGAGACTCTGTCTCAAAAAAAAAAAAAAAAAAAAAAAAAGCTTGGTGGTGGAAGTTACTGTTTTCCAACTGTGGGCAATGCTGAAAGCTGTGTCAGCATTTAATGGAAAAAGCTCACCACTGCTGGGCGGAATCCCAAGCCATGAGTTGGTCTCTGCCTGCTGTCATTGTGAATTGTGGTGCAGAATGAAGCTATCAAAATTGAGTTGGCTTATATCCTTTTTCCCTAAAAAAAATGTATGGGAACCTCCCATTCTCTAGCTTTCACATCTAAGTGGCTTCCAAGATGTGCAAGGCATGCACCATGTCAGGCCCCCACCAGACTTTGTGGCTGCCACTGGCCCCCAAACTGAGCTCCAGCCTCCAGCCTTGCACATCCTCTTCGCGGCTCATCCTCACCTCCGGCCTCACCTGTGCTCATCCTACACCAACACAATGCAATGTGTGTTTGAAGTCTAAAGGGAAGAAAGTGCTAGATAAAGTTAAAATTGCTAACTTTACGCGGCAGAGGCTCAGGGTCTCTACAACGAACGTGATGTTATTTGCTCTTGACTCTATGAGGCTTGAGTGTATAAAGATGAAAGAATAAGTCAATTCCACTTCCGATTTTCCTCCTCTGAGTAAATGTCACTCCGTTCACCAGGCTGGGAGTGTGTCCCTGTCCTGCCCACTCTTCCTCCTCCGTATTTGTCCACCTGTCTATCCTCCTTGCTCAACCATGTCCACTCCGGACCCCATCACCATCACCCCTGCTGCTCTCTCTGCTGTCCCTTCTGCCTTCCCCGGGTCTATTTTACACAGTACAGTGAGAGAACTCCTTAGGATACAGGTACCCACTCATGTCACTCTGGGCTTTAATGCCCACCACAGTGTTTCCAAGAGCTTTTGACTGAAGCACAACACACCGAAAAGTGCCCAGGTCACGAGGGCGCAGTGATGCAAGTTCAGAAAGCAAGCCGCCCCCACCATGAAGTCAGTGTCTGGACTGACACCAAAGCATCACCTGTCCCCGGGAGTCCTCTGGCCATGACCACCCCAGCCATCCCACCTTCCAAGACCATAGTGTGTCTAACAATGAGCTATCTGTAAGTGGGTCATCCAGCATGTTTTCTTTTGTATTTGGCTTGTTCTGCTCAACATGATGTTCAAGATCCATTTGTGTTGATATGCACAGTAGTTTGTTCAACATTTTTGCTCTATGCCATTGTAGGAATATACTCTGCACCTAGTATATAGAGGGTTTTTAGTAATACCTGTTGAATGATTATTGAGTAATGATATCTCTTAAAAGCTTTGCTCAAAATAATGGAACTCTACAACTGAAATGGTGTGCCTGTGGCCATCACATCTCTTTGCAGAATGAGTTCAAACCAGCAATTGTTTTTATTCATACTTTATTTTAAAGAGAAAATGTACCACATCTGCAAGAATCCTTTGACCAACACAGCAGAGGGTCAGTGAGAAATTAAGACAGCTGGTTCTCTTTGAATCTGTAGCATGAACCCTGGTTTTGGAACCTGGAACCAGGAACCTTTTAGATTTGGGTCTCTCATTCTAAGCCCGTCTCTCAGAAAGTTGACTGCACTCATTTATGTCAAAGGCTTTATGCTCCTTGGAAAGAAACTTTATATACTGCAGCTAAATGACTTTGATATGCAACTGAATTTATCCTGATGCAAACCTAACCCTGTTAGGCAGAAGTCTAAAAGCCAGAGAAGAGGGGAGAAGCTGCCTCCACTGCCCCGTGCCAGATTGTGCTACCTGTTTTGCACACACACAAATGGAAGTTTGCATCAGTGGTTTTTGTTCAGGTGATTATTGAGAAATAACCTCTCTATCACAGCACTCCTCCGTGGGTGATTGACAAGCACTCACCTTTGTATGCAAAAAAGTATAAATCTGAAACAAATGATAGAGCATGAATAGAAACATATAGCATACTTCCTTTGACTAAAATGCACAACTATTCCTCGGTAAGAGGTTTAATCTTTTGCCATGTTAATACTTTTAATATGTTTTGAGAAAGACCAAATCGTCTTTTTAAGACCAGTGAAACTACTGATTTTCCCAGTTGCATTCTCTGAAGATATTGGGATTCAGTTGAGGATATGTAAACACCCTGCCTCTGACTCATAGTCCCATTGGACCCTTAAAACACTTATATAAAGTAGCCAATTTAGGCTGATGCCAGGGGAGAGAATACTTTTTGTTGGAAAAGCAGTGAATTAAACCAAAGTATGGGATTGAGAGCGTTTCCTATGAAATTAGCATACTTTTTATTTTCTGAGAAGATGAACCATCAGAATCTGGCTTAACAGTGAAAAAATCTGCAGCCCAACAAGATGTTTTGTTAAAGTGAGTAAAAAAAGACTCTAAGTGGTTCTGCCTGGGGTTTGGAAAGGAGAGCTAAAGGAGGCTGAGGGCAGCCCCTCACCTCTGCCACGCCGGCATAGCCGCCACCCTGCCTCTGTCCTCACGGCCTTGTCTGCTGCAGCCTCTGTTAGGGACTGAATTGTGTCCTCCAGCAGGACGGAAACTGCCTTGGAGATGCAGTTAGTTAGGATGAGGCCATACTGGCCTAGGGAGGGCCCTTAACCCAACATGACTGGTGTCCTTGTAAGAGAAGAGAGACTCGGGAGAGGAGTGACTGTGAAGACAGAGACACACGGGGAGAAGGCCATAGGCCGACAGAGGCGAGACTGGAGTGCCACAGCTGCTAGCCAGGGGACTGGGGGCTGCTGAGGCCAGGAAGGATTCTACGCAGTCTCAGAGGGGCATGGCCCTGCCCACACCTTGATTTAACACTTCGCGCCTCCAGACTGTGAGAGAATAAACTTCTGTTGCTTGAAGCCACCAGGTTGTAGGGCTTTTGTTATTGCAGCCCTGGAAATGAGTATCTGTGCCACCCACGGTAGCTCCTCCCAGGGGGCAGGGAAGGAAGCTGCTCTCACTTCACAGACGGCAGGAGCCCTTCCCAGGGATGACAGCCCAGAGCGGTGGTCAAGGTCCTCTGGTGTGTGGACTTCCACACACCACTCCCGCCCCACTTCCAACCTGTGTCCCCTTGGCCCTACTAGGCTGCCAGAGCACAATTCAGGTTTCAGCCACGTCTCTCTGGCCAGTCCCTGCCTGGAAGACCAAAGTGGCCAACACACCGTGCTCATGGCTCTGGGTTCCAGCCCTCTCCTAGATCATGGTCCAGTAACTTTTTACTATCCTGTTAATTCTTTGATGCTTTAAAAATTGATTTTGTTTACTTTACCGTTTGCCCGATCTTTTGGGTTAGCCTCTGTGGGAGGGTTACCGCAAATTTCCTAGTCTACAATTACTGGAAATGGCAAGAAATTCAAGTGTAGATAAAACTGTACTTAAAAATTTTCATTTAAAAAAATTCTCTTAAAGCCCTTTACAAATTTTTCAAGTGATATATATTAACTTATTTAATGCTCACTGCAACTATTTCAGATGTGATACTATTATTATCTACATTTTAAAAATGAAGAAATTGTGGCCCAGAGACATAAAATAACTTGGCCAAGAACACACAATTGCTAAGGGACAGAGCTATAATTTAAGCCCAGGCTTGGCTAACTTCAAAACCCATTCTCTTTACCTCTGCATTAGAGACAGGGCTGAAGACTGATATTTTAATCTTGTTTTGTGCAAGCAAAGACATGTTCTTCAGGAGCTGAGTGGCAACCAGGAACAGTCAAGAAATCAATGGGTAAAATATGCTTTCACTGTGTATTCCATACAAATTACTTCAACCATAAAATTTGACAGCTTGTAAATAATAGCTTAAGAAACCCAGAGAGAAAAGAGGTAAAATTAATTTAGAAGCTGACTATTTCTAGTCTTTAGCTGTAACCCCCAGTCCTCTGCTTCCCAGCCATAACAGCGTTTCATGGAATTTACTTTATTTCAATTCACCTTCACTCTCCCTCAGTGTCGTGATGACACAAGAGCTATAACTCAAATGTCCAATTATTTTAGGAAGTGCATAGGATTGAAAGAAAATTGACATTTTTAAATCAGTAAAACTAGTTTATACTTTAGGACAGACAAAGCCCCACAGGACAATAGTGAGTAACTAGACAGTAAATAGTTAAGTACTGATATGCTCACATTTAAAGCATTCTGACCCCAAATAACTCATGAATTATCTCGGATGGTACAGTTGGTGGAACCTCATAATGCACTTTTATCATTATTATAATATATAAGGCAACCAATCTTTTTTGTGTGTAAAACACTGAGTATAAACACACATTCCAGAAAAGTCTCAAAAACAATAAAAATTCTTACTCACTTCTCTTTTGGGAGTCATTGTGTGAGCCTGCCCCAGAGAAGCACACGTCCGTCTAATAGGCCAATCTGCGTTCCTGACCAGCTCTCAGATGGTGCTCAGAGTGCTGCTCACAGAGCGCTTCATTTTCAAGATACAAAGTTCCGATGGGTAGCCCTTGGGCAACATGGAGAAGGTGTTAGAAAAATCTGGTAATTGTACTAATGAAAAAGAATGTTCAGCCATATTTCAATTATGTGTTTAAATGTAAGTAAAACTGTCAACATAAGTTAGATAGACTTTTAGTTCAGTGTTGCCCTTTTGGTAACATTTTCTATCACTGCAAATGACTATTCAGCTGGCACATAAAACACATTTTTTTCCAGATTTTTTTATTAATATACAGAACTTCAGTTTTTGCAAAAACAGCTCATGAAAGGCTAGGAGAAAGGTAGAAACACAGAATCAAGGAAAAGACCTTGGTAAGTGTATATCTCATCAGAAGAGGATGAGAGAGCTGTGTGTGTGTGTGTACGTGTGTGTGTTGTGCAGCTAAGCCTATGAAGATGGTACAACAAAAATGTGTTTTAATGTCAAGTAGAAAAAAAAAGAAAAGAAAAAAGGAAGAAGGAAGGAAGGAAGGAAGGAAGGAAGGAAGGAAGGAAGGAAGGAAGGAAGGAAGGAAGGAAGGGCAAAAAAAAAATATATGTCCTCATAGGCAATACTATATTTATTCTAACAATGCATTTCTTTTTTCCAAGTATTGAATTTAATGATACAGCATGCTTTCTTTCATTCCAGATTGTAATTCATTTAAAATGGAGGGCTCATAGCTAAAAATAGTAAATTATCCAGAGGAAGAGAAGGGAACAGAGGAGAGGGGAGGAAGAAAGAATGACATAAGTCTTACTTGCAGTGGGTGTTCGGCTACTATTTTTTTTATTCTTGAAAGAAATTCATCTTTATTTTATCTTTATACATAGGTGGTCAGAGTCAAGCAACTATTCAGCTCTGAAGTCTTTCCCATGAACCTCTTTTGAGAAGAAATGATTTCAAATGCCCTTGGGCAGCAATATGAAAGATAATAATTTATGTTGCAAACAAATCTCAGTTTGTAAAATCGGGCCAGATTCCTCACTCAAAATTTCTGTCCCTTGTCTTTAATGCTTTCAAGGACTCTTTGGAAGATTAGGGAATCGGTAGAGAAACAAGGTAATAATGCAGAGAAGGTAGAATATTTATTGTACCTTTGAAGAACATAATAATTCCTCAACATAACCTAGTTTCAGACTGGAAGGTAATAGGCATTTCATCTTCAAGAAATTTGATAAGATTGAGTTCAAACATTCAGAAAGTTCACTAATTCCCAATGTTTCAGCAAAATATTCAGGAAGTTCACTAACGCCCTGTGCTTCAGCTCACATTGTGTAAAATATCATCATTCTCAACATTGTGTTGTTTCTCTCTCTCCTTTCATTTTTGCTTTATCTGCAAATAAATATTCCACTTGTTGGAATTAGTGAAGCCAAGGATACGGTACGATTCCATCTCCATAAGCATCTGTCAATGCTACCCTAATTTTGTAGTTGCAGATTTACTTTCTAAACACTGAGTTTTCTTTTAAGTAAATATGGCAGAAATAAACATAGTCTTATTTCACATGTCTGTTGCTCTGCACTTTTTCCTGCGATGCCAGCTTCCCCTGGTACCCATTTCTCCTGAAAGGCATCCTTCAGCATTTGTTGTTGTACAGGCCTATTGGCTGTGAATACTGTTAGCTTTCACTGATGGCAAATTGTCTGTTTTTAGCTTTCTTTGGAGAAGATTTTTGTTTCACATAAAATTGCTGTGGGTGGACAGGTTTGTGAGTTTTTATTCCATCACTGTAAAAATGCCCTTCTGTTGTCTTCTGGCCTCTATTGTATCCCATGAGGAGTCAGCTAGAGCCCCATACATGTGTCTTTTTCTCTGGCTAATTTTAAGATTTCCCTTTATCTTTGTTTTTAGCAGTTTAACTACAATCTGCCTAGATATGGTTGTCTTTACATTTTATATACTCTTGGTGGAGTTTGATTAGATTCTTAGAACTCTAAGTCATGTTTTCACCAAATTAAGCAGGTATTTGGCCACTATTTTCTCATAAAAAGTTTATGCCCCAATTTCACTTCCTTCTCCTTATGGGCTTCCAAGTACATGTATGTTGGGCCGTTTAATATCATTCATATATCTCTGAGACTCTATTCATTTTTCCTCTATTTTTCTCTCTGTTTTTCACATTGGATGGTATCTGTTGTAATATTCAACTTCACTACTGTCAAGCCTATCTAGTGAGTTTTTTATTGCACTTACTGTATTTTTAAGTTCTATCACTTCTGATTGGTTTTTATCATATCCATTTCTTTGCTAAAATTCTCAATCTGTTCACTTAAGACTGTAGTTTCTCTTAATTCTTTGAATGTGTCACAAAAGCTGCTTTAAGATCTTTGCAAGTGTGACATCTGGATCATCTCAGGATCGGTTTCTATTGACTGCTTTTCCTCTTGCCTATGGATCTCATTTTGCCATTTTTCAAATGTCCAATGATTTTTTTTAATTTGATACTGGACTTTGTGGATAGTATGTTGTAGAGACTCTGGATTCTATTCCCTTCTTCTTTTCAGTATTGACTTGTATGATAGAAAGCAGTTCAATTACTGAATGATCACTGTGAACTTGGTGGTCATGGCAATAAGCTTTGTTAGTGCTTATCTATGGAAGTCCAAAGTGTTTCCCAAGCTCCTCTAACGTGGGCGGACTTAACCTTCACTCTCTATATCCCTTGTGTATCTTTATAGGGATTGATACTAGATTTTGTTGGGGCAGGACTAAAGCAGGGCTGTCTTACACTAGCATGTGATCCCAACTCCTAAGGCAGTCTTTCTGGTATCTTACCTGGATGCCACAGGTGTAAAATAGCGTTAACAAGGGCTCTCCACCCTGGGAGGATTGGAACTCTGACAGTGTTCCACTGCTCAACCTCCAGTTTTTCTGTTTCACTCTCAATACCCTACCAGTTTCTATCTGACAAGTCCTGGTTAGCATTGCCCTGGGCATGCACAGCCTGGCCAACAGCCACAGAACCTCTTGTTGCTTGGTTCTCCAGTCTCTAATGTTACACCCTGCAAATTCCATCAATTCAGGCACCCAGAATTTCAGGCTGCCTTCTCAGCCCAGTGGGACCACCATATTCTCCTTGGGTCCCAGCTCTCTATACCATGGCCAGGAAATTGGCCTCTGGCAGAAACCAAAGCATGAGGTGCACCTCATGAATTTTCCTTCTTTCAGAGGTCATGCTTGAATGCCTGTTGTCCACTGTGGGAAGATATTGGCCTCATATACTTTGTCAGATTTTGCAGTTGTTTATAGCTGGAAGATTATTCCAATATGAGTTTCTCCCTCCTAGACAGCTGCTCTTAATTGCTTATATGAAGCTATCCAACAAGTATTTATTAGGTGTCTACAATGTGCTAGGCACTAACAATACAGTGTTGAACAAACTTTGCTATCCTTGCCCTCACAAAGCTTATAGCCTATGGGGAAATAACAAATATTAAACAAAAAACCATAGAAATAAATCTGTAGTTAAAGTTGGGATATATATTATATGTTAAAAGTAAAGAGTACTTTTACAGAGTAGAAGAGTACCCTAATTTAGACTGAGGTAGAAAGCATGTTTGAAGGGGTGAGTTGAGAGATGAATAGGCCAGACAAAAAGCCAAGGGAAGAGCTGTAAGAGATGAAAGAGCATCTGAGACCCAGACAAAGAAAAGAGTGTGAGAGGAGCTCCCAAGGCAGGGACCAAACACTCTTGGGCTGGAGACAGAAGGCCAAGATGAGGTGGGAAAAGTAGGCAGACCTACTAAAGAACTTGGATTATAGCCTCAGAGATGGAACACCACTGAAATGTCTCCAACAAGATCAAGTTCAGAAATGTATTGGTAAGTATAGGTGCCAACGTTCTAATTGCTGGTAATACATCTGTTGTGGCCGAGTCTTCTAGGAGAACGAGAATAAATAACCCTGTTAGAGAACATCAAGACTAGCTGAGGATGTTTACCTGAGAAGAATCAATGTACTGTGGGTCAGTATTTATTGACAAGACAGAGTTTCAGTAGTTAATTCTTCCCTTTCACATCTTCAGTCAATGTCATCCTGCCTAAAAAGTCCTTTTAAACCTTACGAGTTAGTTCTTTGCACCCTAACATGTTTAATTTTATGTAGCAAGGCCCAATTGAGTGAAGAAACTAGAATTAATTACATTAGGCTAGTACTCTAGAGTGTATTAAGACAAAAATGAAGTGGATATTAGGGATTAAGAACAGTCAGAAAAGAAAGAGTAACCCACAGGGAAAAAAAATAGTTTTATTTGCAAGGTACTATTCTTATACAATTATTGGAAATATTTCCAGAATCTTTTTGGAATCCCTGACATAAACATGCCAATTAATAAATGTTTTTTGCTGTCAAGGTTATACTTAGGCTTCACTCTTTGATTTACCCTTACACATTTTAAAGTTATTGATGGGAAACTTTCAAGCACAATAGTTACAAATTCATACTTTAGCTCAGCCCTTCACATGGTCACCAAATTGTTTATTTCTAGCCACTCCAATTAGACAATTTTTGCCCAATATGGATAAATATTGATCAATCCGGTCAATTTTAGCCTTGGTCATTCAGTAATTAAAATATTTTATTTCGGAAAAAAAGGAATTAATGCTCATAGGCATGTCATACTTTTGAAACTACTAATTAGCATAGGAGCTATGCTAATTATAATTTTAAAGCAACTCTGATAGTGTAAAAGCATCATGCATCTCTTCTGTGGAAGATACCAAAAAGATGCATAGCTCTGTGTGTGTGTGTGTGTGTGTGTGTGTGTGTGTGTGTGTGTGTACGCGCACAGGCACTGGAAGCAGCTACTTGCCCATGATCACGTGCATGCATAACCTAGTTTCTCAGTGTCACCTCACACATATTTTACTCAGCTAAATTACTGAAAATAAAATATATAGCATGATATATTGCAACCATATATTGTGTACAGTTTGTATATAAAAAAGAATGATTAAAAGTCGATGAGAGACTGTTTATAAATCTTGATTGCTTCATAATTTTAACTTTGAGCAACATTTTTATCATAATTATAGGCTTTCTTAAAGCATTTATGCAGATTGTTGTTACTCAAAAGGGGGTTTATTCCATTTTGGTATAAACTACACTTTTTTTCTTTATGAAATCACTCTTTGAGTTCCTAATACTCAGTACTCTGCAGAGCTGCAAAATCCAGATAGCAGGAAGCACTTGTCTCAACAGGGCTGTCACTGGGCTTCCCTCTCATCTTCCGCCTTATTGCCCCCTGACATGGGTTAGAATAAAAGTTCTCTATAATAATAAGCACGTTGAGAAGCTTCCGAATTCCTCTTTGAACGCTACTGTTCCTGTGAGGCCAGTACATTTTTGTACCCACTTCACAGATCAAGAACTTGAATCCTGGAGTTTAAACCATCACAAAATATTCCATTATTCAATTCTAGAACCACGAAGCATTAGATCTGGAAACGGTATTCAGAGCCATCGAGTTGTGTTGCTTTATTTTTGAGCTTGGAAAATTGAGAACACAGAAGGGTGAAGTCACCTGCTCAGAGTCGCATCCAAACATCTGCCGACGATGTAGATAAGAGTTCAACCAGCAGCAGATCAACTGAAATTCGGATGGAATGATTCAGAAGCATTAGCACCATGTGGGCTCAAGGCCAGAAAAAAAATATCACCTATGCCCCCACCCCGAAGAAATCTTCACATTCAGTGCATGATCATAGACCTAAGAGGAAAAAAGGAAAAATTTCATCACGAGAAACAAAAACAAAATCAAAGAAAGCTTTAAGAAGTGTGTACCAGGTGAAAAGAGAGAGTGTCAGAGGAAGGCAGAGGGGCTGACCCAGGAAAATAGACAGAGGTCTCCACCAAACGCCACCTGCGCATCTCTCCACATTCCTTAAGGATAAAGATGAATCTGCTTTTGGCTCCCTCCCCTGCCTGCCCCCCCCCAGGGCTTGACACAGCCTGGCACATAGTGGGAGATCAATAAAAAGTTGTGAAATGAATGAATGAATGAATGAAGGTCTGCAATGAGAAATTCCCCAAACAAGCAATGGGTAAGACCTCCAAATCCTGCAGTTTTGAAATAGGGACAGTGAATCCAATTTTGCTTTAATTCCAGTCAATAAGTAAGGCTTTATCAGTGGACATAATAGGAAGTTAAGATATAGCCACTGTTTGCACAAAAATGCCAATTTGGTTCTACATGTGACAGCATGTAAAAGATGTTGAATTTTTATCATAGGCTATAGATGTTTAAAAAATTCTAAGAAGGGAGAATTCATCTTAGACCAGAGCACTTAGATGAAAACACTGACTGGTCAAGGTAGGCCGGAGCCAGAGTTGCTGCAAACCAAAGCCTATAGCCAGGAGATGCTGCATGACACCCAGATACGCCCCACTGCCAGATGAAGGGAGTTCTCTGAAGAAATAAGATGTTTCTTGACTGATCTCACTCTCTCCAGGGAAATTAATGTGAATGGGTCTGCCAGAGAGCCAAATGAGAGAAAATTGGGTAATATGGTGAGTTTTTGAGTGCTAGGTCTCAGGTGATTTCACATTCATTACATCATTTAGTTGTCACAATAATCCTACAATGGAGGACTTAATATCTCCACTTTACAGGCAAGAAAACTGAGCATTAAAGAAGTTAACTGACTTGGCTAAGGACACACATAACAAGCAGCAGGACAAAGGCAGGCTTCAGTGCAGACTATCTTGCTCTAATGCCCTTATTGCAATCTCTTCATTCATAAACAAATCTGAACACCTGCTAGGTACCAACCACCAGTTCTAAGCAACAGCAGGTCAGGAAGCAGTGACTTCACCTTCAAACCCTGCTAAACAAGGCTGAAAAATCTGGACAAGACTATTCATGTGCACATCACCTACGAATTAGGCAGAGTTGATAAATATTAGAAACTTTACAAAGTTATTTTAACTTTTCAATTGAAATTTGTTTTAATTATGAATTTATTAATGACTGAGAAGGTCATTTAGTCACATATAATATTTATATTATAAAATTGTATATCATGAGATATAAAAACATAATATGTTGATATCATATATAATCAACATTGATCTATACAGCAGACTCCTCCTCTTTTGTGTGCCAATTACTCAAGTTCCTCCCCATCAACCGTATCTAACTCTTGGGTGAGGTCTTCCAATAACTGCAGCTGTGCTTCTATATTAAAGGGCTGGAATAAAATGAAATATTCCACCCAGTTCAACGGATTCGGAGAGGATTTTGATATACCAGTGTGGTCCTACCCAACCTTTTGCAGATTCAGTTCTACTTACACCTGGCTTGCTATGAGGGTGGAGTGTTGAGAAAGAGTGGGGCTGGGGACATGAGAGGGAAGCTTGTCTTCAGTTAAATTTGAGTACAGAAATTCAACAAGCCCATGAAATTCATTATTTCATGCCTCACCAGATGGTTCAGTTTAAATCCTTTGATAAAATATTACCATGAAAGTGGAATTATTACCTCTAATAAAGAATAGGTAGGTAACTTAAATTTGGAGAATATTATTTGAAGGGTGAATTCCAACAATGTGAAAACCACTGCTATGGTGATGATAAGCAAATAGCACCTGAACATGAAGGTCTTAATTAGCTCTAAGAGATTTTTTTAGTTCCTAACTATAATTTTAGGAAGTTATTCCACCTCTTGGAATCCCACCTGCAGTGACAGTGTATCCTTCTACCTGAATCATCTTTCTCCTTCAAGCCACTGCTCCCCCAAGGGTCTGACCCTCCTGGGGTTGCACAGCTGCACAAGGCAGTTTTCACACTGAAGCCATGTGGTTCTTCCACTACATACTTACCGCACATCTGGCGCATTGAGCAAGTGTCACTTGCCCCTCCCTCAAAAGACTGACGTTCCTTATATCTTAATAAGTCTACTTACTAAGGAGCTGCTTCAGGTCCAGTTCCACCTCCCAGCTCAAAGTGAGATATCCCGTGCACGCAGTGACAGGGATGCTTGCGGTTAGTGACAAGGATCCTATCTCAACCCCACCTTCCTGGAAAGCACAGGCACTCCAGAAGACCAAACATGATTCTGTGGTTGGATTCTTTTACCTGTAAAAATCATGAACTTTAGTCAGGAGGTGAAACATATGTTTCATTCCTGAACATTTAGAATTAATCCTATGGAACTGTGGAAACTGCTTTTAAAAATCTAATACTTCTAGCTTTCCATTAAAATCTAATTTAGATCAATGGCACAGAGAAGCTTTAGTTATCTTTACAAATCAACCCCTCCCTCCACCCCAGTAGAATATCTGTTCTGTGTATTTAAAAGAATTTGGGGGGCATTAAATTATGTTTTGATTACATTCTAACAATGAAAATATAAGAAGCAAGTAAGGATCTTGTTTCAAACATTTATTAACTGTATATGCATTCATGGAACATAAGAATGGGTCTCAGACTGACTGTATGGTAAAGCAAATTAAAATGAGTGTTTTGACCTATATTTATTATAAAGTAGATATTAGCCTAAAGAGTCATAGTCATTTTTAAAAATACCTATCATGATGGAATATGCAATGCAGAATGAAGTCGCTTTCCTCAAGGGAAAGCCCTGAGAATTTTTTTTTCAATCTACCTAAGGACAAATTTGCCTTTCATCACCTTTTGTAATGTAATCAAAATTTTCTATTTTGGCCTTCCGGCCTCAAGTTTAAGTTCCAAAAATGAAAGGTGGCAGGACGGTTATTCAAAGGAAATAAGAAATGTGGATTGTGTTCTAAGTCAAATGCAATCCACATTATAAAAATCCAACAATCGGTAATCTGTTATGACGCGGGCATTACCCTATAAAAAAACGGTAATGGGGTGTGATCCTGTAAACATTTGCACTTGTGTACAAGTTAGGCATTATCAAGAGATAAAAATTGGGGAAGACTAAAGCTCCGCATCAGTAACTGTAAATATTCTTAGTGCAGATTAATCCCCTCATTGTACTGATTTGCTGGAGAGCAGGATCCATAAGACACCCCAGCTGGCAACCACGCCCAAGTGTTAAC
Organism: Lepilemur ruficaudatus; assembly: GCA_963574885.1. NCBI lineage: Eukaryota > Metazoa > Chordata > Mammalia > Primates > Lepilemuridae > Lepilemur > Lepilemur ruficaudatus. The sequence goes on along the minus strand of CAUYRT010090056.1, from coordinate 9,051 downwards.
AGCCCACGGCATGGCGCAGGAGCCAGAGGGCATTTCTGAACGCCTGCACACTTAAGCGCTCCACACATTCTGGCTAGAAGGAGAGACAGAGACAGAAAGAGAGAGACAGAGACAGAGAGACCCCCAAGGGCCCACCTCTGGATGCCTGAACAAAGAAGATGTTCTGAGCCTCCCCCCTTCCCTGCCTCGCTGCGCGAGGCCTCCTCGTTCTTTGGCCACATCGCTCTCCACTAACCGGGAGGAGAACTTAATTTCGACCCAGACGCTACACTCTGGGCTATGGGAATACAGCGCCGGTGCCCGCGCGCTCTGCACTTGGCTCTGGGCCTCGGCAGGCTTTGGCGCCGCAGACGCCCGAGTGACCTAGGCCATGCCCGCTGGCTCCGCTCGGATCGCGGGTCTCTTACGTGTCGCCTCTGCATCTCGTTACTGAGGCTGTGGGCAAGGCTTGCTGCTGGGGGCAGAGTTCGGCGGATGGAGAGGCAGTGCCCAGAGCGAACCTGGTCGCTTGCAGTGGGCAGCCGCCCCCAGGACCTGCAAAGAGCAGCCGCCATCTGCCGAGGGAAGGCGGGGGGGCAGTGAGGTGGGGGGTCTGTACATCTGCCCGCCCCCCACGCCTCACAAGACCCACTTGCCAGGCTTCTCCTCTGCCTGAGCGGCAGAGGCGCAACCACGGTTTTACAGAATTTCAAGGTCGCGTTTCCTCCGCCCAGGGCTAGGCCCCGACTTTTAGGCGTGCTCCCTCGCTCCCTCGGATGCGCTGTATACTCGTGTACACACCAGTTCCCGTGCCGAGACCTAGATGTGGGTTAAAACTCCACTTCACAACCCCCATTGATATGGGTTTGACATCTGTTTGCCAGAGTGTTTTGCACTTAGCCTAACACCCGCTATTAAGTGACAAAATTGTGGCAGCCTGTCAAAGCCAGCTGACTGGCAGCTGCTCCGCTTACAAAAACCATTCAAATATTTGCAGGTTTTGAAGCTTTATGCAGTGTTGTACCCAATCTTTCAGTGATTTAACATGTAAAATATAAGTCAAAGTTTTAAATCTGGATTCCAAAATGTTTCCATTTTCCATACAAAAGGAAAAAGCTTTCAGGGTGTCTGCTGGAATGGGTCCAATTCCAACGTGTCTTCGCTTTCCCACAGCAAGATTCCCGTACAAACCTGATTTTTTTTTAATGGCAAGGTCCAAACTCTTTCTTCCTGTTGTTACCGACATCTCGAATGACTGAACTAAATTACCTTAAACTCCAAGGCAATACAGTTTCTCAAAAGTAGATTCAAAGAAAATTAATCCCCAAGTAAAGAAACGTACCTGCAGTATTTTGCATTTGACAGTGAAACCAACGCCTTTTGGGGAAAGCCACGCTGCCAGAAAGAGTATTTCTAGTCAGCATCTGAGCTCTCTGGCGATTTCCAAAACACTAACTCCTCTACTTGCACTTACTTCTAAATTGCTTAGTCCGATTAAGAAATAATTTGCAAATGACGTAGTGTTTCTCTAGATTAAGACCCATTGAGTAAAAGTCATGTGGGTTTTTTGTCTCCGAGATTAGAGCCAGACAGACGAGGATCTCCTGCAAACTGCAGCTGCCGGCAATGAAAAAAAAAAATTACCCTGCATTTGTCCAGGAGAGATCTAGGGACAAGTACGTGCACCCGCACCCCGACGTTCAGCGGCCGGCACGCGCTTACAGTCTCAACTGTGCTGCACTGTGCCTTTTTTTCCTTTTTAATGTTGGTAAATATCTTTCCTTTGGGTGGGAGGGGGTGACGGGTCCCTTGGGCAAACGCGGGGTCATCATTTTCAAAAAAGCAATTAGTTTGCTTTTGATACATTTCCAAAGAGTTTCGGAGGGTGGCGGTCTTAAGTCCGAAGTGCTGAGAGCGTCACACAATTGGGGGAGGCGGGGAGAGAGAGAGAGAGGGGAGACAGTCACAGACTTGTGGGCCTCCAGCCCAGGCGCCTTCTCTGGAGAGGCTTCCTCCTCCGCCTTCTGCCCCAGTGGGAGCGCCTGTGCGCTGGGGAGGGCGGGCAGCTCGGTCCGTTGAGGGGAGGCGGGGGCTCCGCCTGCAGGGGGAGTGACGGCGCGCAGTGAGGGCCCAAGCCCCGGGAGGGGGTGGCCCGCTCCGCACCCGAGCTCCCCTCCGCAGCCCCGGGCTCCCCACCAGCAGTGAGCGCCTGGAGCGCTGGACCTCCTAGCGACTTTTACCTGGAGAGCTTTGTGTCCCCAACGCTAATCTTTAGACTCTGTATTTCGTTTAGCAGCTGCCCTTAGTCGTGAGGGCACTTGTGTGGGGGTGGGGGAACGAATTGCACAGCGCGTAGCAGAGTAAAAAGCGGAGGAAAAAAAGCAAACCCAGGCTGCTCCCAGGGGAAGCCCGACGCGGCAGCGCCCACGGCCAAGGTGTCCCCTCAGCGAGACAACAAAGCTTCAACGCTGTCCCCGAGTCCCCAAGTCCCCGAAAGGAGACAGCCTAACGTGAAGACGCGGTGGGGGTGGGAATGGGGGTGCAGCGCTGAAAAACCCAATGAAATGACCGAATTGACTCCGGATATGGGATTGGGTGACATCCTACGGTCCAGAGGTTAGGAAAGGCCGGGAGAGCAGTTCGAAGAGAATAGTAGTAGCCCCGTGATGACAGAGTGCCAACTATTATAGGGGGGTTGGTGGGAGACTTTTGAGTCACTTGGCACAGAGGCGCAGGGAAGGAGGGATGTGCCGGTCGTCTCAGTGGCACTGGGCGGGAATCGCTGGCGGCCAGGCCGGAACGCGGGGGCGGGGGCGGGGGCGAGGGCGAGGAGAGCTCGGGGCCAGGCCGTACTGCGGGGACCGGCGGGGGCGGGCGGGGGCCGGGCGGGGGCCGGCGGCGGGAGGCGAGAGCCGGCGAACCGGGAGAGGAGGGGAGCTGGAGGGGGAGCGCTGGGGAGAGGAGGACAGGAGACGCGGCTCCACCTCCCAGCTCAAAACGGCGTCCCAGCTGCTCGCGAACCAACTGCTCAATTCTATTCACTGTCGAGTAGGAACAAAAAAGTGGCTATTTATTAGAATACTTGTTTGGTATTGTTCGGCGCCACACAAAAGACGTTTCATTATGTGGAGGGATCCCCCTATTTCTAGAGAGAAACAATAACTTGAAATTGTCTTTAAAGTCTTTTCTATCAATAATAAATTTCATTTTCTTGTCTCTCTCGCCTGCAGTGTGCGTGTGTGCGCGCGCGCGCGCGAGGCGAGCGAGGAGCGTGTGCGAGTGAGTGTGCGAGCGGGGGTGCGCGTGTGAGTGCGCGTGAGTGTGCGTGCGCGTGGAGCGGGCGCCCGCCGCTGTGGGGCTGGCGCCGCCGGGAGCCAGGCCGGGCCGGGGTCCGAGGGCGGCAGCGCGCTTGGCGTGCGGAGCGGGCCGGCCACCCGGTCCAGCAGGCGATGGGGCTCCGGGAAGTGCCCGAGGGCGGAGCGTTGGGGGCGAGGCTGCGCCGGACCGCTCTGGGGACCCGCTGGAGCTGGAGGAGGAACTAACTGTAAGTGTGTCTCGAACTTGGCGCGGGGGCTTCAGCCCGCCCAGGGCTGGGGAACGGGGCGGGCAAGGTGCTGGGGAGGGGCGCGGTGTCTCTACGGTGACTTTCCGTAAAGGAGCGTGGGGTGTCCTGGCAGCTTTCGGTTCTCGGTAGAGAACAGGTGGGTATATGTGGTGATCATGGCGTGCAGACTCGCCTGCGGGGGTACATTTGTCATTTTCTTATCTGTAAGCGCACTCCTCCCGCCATCCTTGGTTTTTTGGATTGGCCGCCACCCCACGGACCAAGCCTCAGTTTCTCTCTGGGTCTTCTTTTGGGGGAGGGGTCAAGCCAGCGGATTTGGGGGAGAGGTTCGCGTCCGCTGCAGTTCCCCTTTGACTCTGGCCCCTACGCCCCGTCCACGCCCCGGCTCGGCTCGCGGCTCCCTTCTCGCCTTTCGCCGCGAGGCTGCCGCTCTTGGCCTTGCACTCAGGCCACGCCAAGAACTCAATCCGCTAGTTGAAATTGCATTTTAAAAATTAACATGTTGAAGCGTGTGCCATTTAGCGAGAGGTGCTTTGGGCAAAGAATCAATTTAACTTTGAGTGACCGACGGACTTGACTGTATTAATTCTGCTACCAGGAAAAAAAACCTGTGAGCCGCAAGCTCCTGAGTCGCAGCGAACGCCTTCAGACCCTGTGCCGGTCCGCGTGCCCCACTGGCGACGGGAGGGCGCCCCAAGGTGAGGTCTGGAGTGCCCCAAAGCCCTGCCTGCTGAGTGGGCCGCACTAGGAGGGGTGACCCCCGCCCGGGCGCCCAGCCCCTTCACTGCGTTCTCTCTCCTCCAGCGAAAGCGCACCCGCTTGGCTTCTTGTTGCACCACTACACGCGCCCGGGTCCTCTGTGCGCGCAGCTCGGAGTCTCCCCCACCGGCGCGCACTAGCCGCCCGCTTCCGCCCTCTCTTTCTGAGGGGTTGAGCCGCTGGTGGAGAGGAAAGGTCACGAAGTTTCAAAGGTGAAATGGATTTTCGGCGGTGCCTGGTGCTGGAGTCGATGGGCAGGGCGGGGCTGGTCTGGCAGTCATCGATCAGGGCAGGGACCCGGCTGGCCGCCTCCCCTAGCAGGAAACAGGTGTTTGAACGCGATAGCAGCCGCCAGTCAATTAACCCATTAAAAGCCCCCTTTATGGCATCGATTTCCTCGAGTGTGGTGGGGCTGGCGTTCAGGGAGCTCCTTTGTGAAAGGCGGGGGTTGGGCGGGGGCGTTGCACTGACGGCACCCAGTTGGCGCAGAGGACCCCCAGAAGCCTCTGCCACCGCGGCGTACAGTGAGGCTACCCAGGCGACCCAGACAGAGGCGTTTTCCTCCCGCTGGTGGTGGAAGGAGGAGTCGTGCTCTGTCCTCCCCCAGGACTAAGGTCTTGTTACCCCAGGCCCGCTCCTCCGCCCGCTAGGGCCTGGCAGGTCGATAACGCCCACGGCACAGGATGGGTAAGCGCCCAACTCGGGCCAGTGTCCCTCCACGAGCTCAGCTGTGGTGTGGGTGGGTGATCAAGACCAGCGCCATGAGGAAGGAAGTTCTGTCCCCACACAGCAGCCGCTGGGCACCACTAGGTTGGTTTCCTCCCCCGGTAGCGTTTATCTTGAATCGGGCGACGCAGGCCGGGTGGCTCAGTCGGCCAGAACATGCACGCGCACAGGGGACGCCACTGCGTACCCCGTGAGGACAAACAGAAAGGTGCCTTAGTGCTCGGATACTGGTTATCACTGCGAGGGGGCCGCATAGAGCCAGATGCTGGGGCTGGCGTAGGAGGAGGCGGCGGAGGCAGGGGGAAAGGGATTGGGATGGAACTGGCACCGCGGGCAGCTGGACCTGCTGCTCAGGGTTTTCCCTCCCAAGAGGAAGAGGAGACCGCGGGAACCCTGCGGTCTGGCTGTGCTGGGGAGGAATGAGGATCCACGTGGTGGGCCTATCTGCGCCACGGTAGAGAATACAACCGCCTGAGAAAAGGGGTTGTAAGGAGCCTCTATTCCAGAAGCAAATATGCATGTGTGTTCTGAGCGTTCAACACGGTTTTAGATAGCTGAAATATAAAATATATAAATGCTGGAGTACTACCGTGAAACCAAAACACTCCTCTCCTGCTGCCTGGTCGGGTCCGTTGTCGGTTTAGGGGCATTGCCACTCCCTAGGGCCAGCGGTGGGGGTAGTCAGTCCATAAAGGGGGAGCTGGCACCCAGGAGTCAGGAGGGTGCATTTCTGCCAGAAAGACTAGGTGCAAATCTCCCTTTAGCCGGTTTTGTGTAATATTCACCTATGTTTGCCCACTTTTTCCTCATTGACCCTAAGTTAATAATTAGGGTTCAAACACAGGCTAAAATAGGGCTCTTTGTCTACTATGCCAAACCTCCTTCTATCTCATTTACATGGTACCCTCTCCCCAAAACTAGTGACAGGTGGCCCTGGGTGGGGGAGTGAGCACAGGCCTTCCCCACTCTTCCTGTCCAAAGGTTGGTGTCCTGGATAATACCAGTGTGCTCCCCAAAAAGGTTCATGTGCCCAGGTAGTCACCAGGCCTCCACCCCACAGCAGAGAGATCTGATTTCTGTTTCTTCCAGGTAAGATAAATGGTAATCAAATGGGGCCAGGGGACTTCTGTTGGCTAGGCTCTCAGGGCGGTGGTGCAGCTCTAAGCCCTATCCCAGAGCCTCAAGATTTAAACAGAACCACCTTCCCCCATCTGCTGTTGTCTGAAGTAAGTAATCCATGCGACTGAAAGGGCTTGAAATTGTGTCAAAGTGATGTTTTAATCTCATTGAAAAGTGTATTAAAGGACAAGATGTAATTTATGTGAGATGCTTCGATGAAAGCAGAGATTGGAGTGGATGGTCTTTCACTGGTGTGAACTCGGGTCATGTTTATATTGAAGCCAGTGTAGCTAATCTAATTTGCAATAACAGGGATGGCCTGCAAGGAAAAGCATCTCTGATTTCACTTTATTTCTTTTCATATAGAAATTCTTTGTGACTTGTCTCCTCTTGTGAGTGATGCCTTCTGTGTTTGGGGGCTAATGAGAGAATAAGAGAGAGGGCCGTGTTTACCCCTACCTGCCGTTCTTTCTTGCACGCAGCCCAGATCATTGACTGGCTGGGACTTGAGATGCCACTGTGTCGGCCTGAAACAGTTTTTGATCTCTGCAGAATGAACATTAGAGCAGCCCTGGTATGTCAGATCCCACCTTCTCCATACTCCAGGGAGCAGTGAGGTGCTTGTCTGTTTAACATGTCAAGCTGGTTCAGTTTCTCCCCAGAATTTTAGCTTCTGCAGTTTGCTTCAGGCGTGTGGCTTAATCAGATATCCCACACACTTGGATGTTTATACTCTGCATACCTTACTGTGAACAGTAACAGAGCTCCCCATATTCAGAAAAGTCTGGTCTTGCGCTGACTCTGTATACTAGCTCAGGAAGAAACAAAACACACCTACTGCTCAGATGAGGCGCTTTCTATTCCTATTATCATATCTAACACAAGCATTCTTTATCAATAAAAAACAACATGCGTTAGAAAATTACAACTTTTGTACAACTTAAAAAGGTGTATTCAAACTGTTAATTATGGGTGTTTGTGTAAATGAAACTTTAGGCAGTGACCCATTTAATTTTGCCGTAATTACTGACAACATAAGACAACGATGAATCACAATACAGTATATTTATCTTGAAGGAGAATATTGCGCTGACGTAGTTAAACCAAAGAGTAAGAGAAAAAAATTTAAGGGGGGAGTACAGAAATATTAAAAGTACACAAAAATCACGCCATGAAAACATTTGGGTTAAAACCGCGGAAGGCGCGGCTTAAGCGGCTTTTTTTAAGAGCTCAGCCAAATTTTGGAGGCAGTGGCATTTTCTCCTCAAAATCCAAGGCTCAAGAACCATTTAGTGTGGCTAGGTCAAGTCTCAGCTCCGCCAGCTCACCGAATGGCGCGTAACTTTTGTGGATCCTACAAACCTGGGAGGGAGGCACATAAGGGTCGTGTGGGGAGCTGTCCCCTGCCGGGTGCCGTACTGGGCGTGCACGCGCCACGCCACGCGGAGGGACAGACTGGACGACGCAGGCGGCAGAGTGCGATTTTTGGGTGACCCTAAGACTGCCTCTGGCCCAGGCCATACTTGCAAGAAGGAATGGAGGATTGAGAGGACCGGTCACTGAAGATCCTTGCCCCCATTCACTTCCTGCGGGCGCGTCTGAACAGCTTTTTCCTTCCTCATTGCAGAACCCTTAGAGACCCGTGGAGGAAGGGAAGCGGACCTGGCTCTTTAATTGCCAATCTCTGTAGCCCCTGAGCCCAGCAGCGGCTCAGCCAAGGCCAAGGGGGCCACGTCGCCGGACGCTGGGCCTGGGCGCCCACTCAAGCCGCCATTTCCCACTGATCCCCTCAATAATCGACAAGAGCACGAGAGCGCAGGCAGCCTGTGGTGACCAGAGGCGCTGGCGCTCTGCGCATCCACTGCGCCCTGTCAGCGCGGGGGACTGATTAGGGTGACCCTTGGCCAGGGGCGCTGTGCTTGCCTGGCGGGCAGCCGGACCCGGCAAGGGGTGGGTGCCCCGGTAGAGCTAGTGTCTTCAAAAGCCACCGATGGAAGCGCGCACTACGGCTCTGCCTGGCCCAGCCCTCCGACCCGATTGGTTAGCACTAGGTGGCTTCAGTGCGTAGAGACACCAGCGTGCCAGGGTGTGCAGGGCAGGTAGGCCTGGCTACGGTTCTTCTCGGGAAGTTTCTCACAAAAGAAGGGCCAGGCAGGCCAAGCGGCAGGAGGCTTGGCACCCGGCGCTCGCCCAGCTCCGCCAGTATCCACCGCCTCCCTCCCCAGCGCCCGCTGCTCGGTGAGGCGGGGGGGGCCGCAATGCCCCCTTCGGTTCCAGTCTTTCCTTCTCCTTGTCTTCTCTTTCATTCATAAACCTGGTGGCTACAGACGCAGCTTGAATATTGACGTCTCTCCCCCAACTGCTCCGCCGTTAACCCAATTACAGAATTCATCAAGAACTGTGTTGAATTATCTCTTTCCATACAGTATCAGCATTAGCCTAATTAAAAGCTATAATGTCTGATATAATGATTAAATCGTTAGCTCTGCTGTAGGGAAGCAATATTTTGTTTTCCCTTCAATTAGAAGCTGATTGAGGTTTTCAGAGCAGGTCAGCTGTGAAATTTGAATTATATGTGTGAGTACTGCTCACAGGGTGAGCCCCTACTCGAAAGCTCCCAGAGCTTCTCCAAATGCTTTCACCCAGAGAGCTAGGAGGCACACACCGCCACACACGCGCGCGCACACAGTGCTGTTTGCTCTTCGACTGGGAACCTGCCGGTCTCCACACTGATCGCTGGGAAGAAGGCCTTGGTTGCTTTCGAGGGGAAGGACTTTATTGATCCTTTTCCCACAGACGCTACTGGACCAGCCCTGCAAACCCAGACCCGTTTTTAAGTCGGAGAGGACAGTGTGTGCTTGCACGCTGAGCGCGGCTATGCGGATCTGCTCTCCTGCGGTCCC
>CAUYRT010090053.1:0-10616 GCA_963574885.1 Lepilemur ruficaudatus | reverse complement strand
CAACATCCTCTTCTAGGATTCTTAAGGTTTCATGCCTTAGGTTTAGGTCTATTAACCATCTTGAGTGTATTTTTGTGACATTGAGGAAACGAATCTGGAAGCTTATTGAATTTTTATTTTTATAGTATTTATAATTTTCACCAAGTGTGTCTGTTTACTTATTTATTTTCAAAATGTATGGTTTTCTCTGAGCCCTTTGAATGGAAAAATTAGGTTTTTGTGTCATTCACAAATATTTTTTGGATTAATAACTCCCATCTATATTTTTTATTTTCTACCTACTAACAAACACTAGATATTATAAATCCCTTTCTCTTTTTACTTCTATTATAATTTCATCATTTTAATTATTTGATCAAGATCAAAGGGGAATTTATGTTCTAGATCACTGAGTTCTCAGTCATATCCTCTCTTGCTATCCTGACATTCAATAACTATTATTATCTATAATTTTAGTAAACATATTTTAATGCTTAGAATTCTGTTTAATTCCCTGATTGCTTCTATTTTAGAGAAGCATTTTCCCCCTTACATTTATGGGAATAGTATTCCTTTGAATATGAGGATACTAATTTCGGGTTCTTGTTAACTTATTTCTTTTTGTTTATATTAGCTCAGTTTTCCCACTCAGTTATTTAGGTTATTTTTTTGAGTTGTTTTCATTTCATTATATTGTATTCTCATACATATCTGGTGATTCTCAGAATTTTTTATGTGCATGTTTATATGTATTCATAGTTACATGAACATGTATTATTAATATAGCTATTGCTTTATCAATTACTGTCAGTATCTACAGAGATTTCATACCTAGATGATAGATAGATAGATAAACAGATATATAGAGAGAGATAGATAAAACTTGTTGGCATGGGTAACTAAGATAGAATTACACACGAGCTGTGGAATCTATTACTCCTTCAGGCCTCCTCTGAGTGAGGGCTCTGGCTACATGGCTCTGTGTGTATATAAACGGGTTGTACCAACCATTCATGTATGTTCACTGTATTATAGGCCATGTGATTTCATTCAGAATAAGTAGGTTGAGATAATCCAGGCAAAACTGAATCTTCATACAGTTGCCTTATTAAGCAAAATTCTTACCTAGAGACAGAGAATTTTAGTGTACTTCACTATTTGGTGAAATTGCTTTCCCCTCATTACTCTCCCTTTCTGTCCCTGTGTGTGTTTCAAGTGTTCAGCAATCTATTCCTCTTCCCTTTCCCATCTAATGCACATCCTAAGAGTTCCTGAAAATAGATTGCATCCAACAATTAATTATAGCATAGTGTTTACGAAGCTTTTCATGCAGGAAATACCTCAGCAGTATTGCTGTGTACACTGAGTTCGGGCTGGCCCAGATCTAGCTGTTTTTCAATTAATTATCTGGTTACTTGCCCTGAGGCCTACTTCTACTTCCAGCGCTTGCTGACTTTGAAGTTGCATTTTTTCCCCAGTTTTCATTTGGATTAACCTCTAACACTCACCTCTTCAGTAGCCCGATCCTCCACATGTGTTGCAGTGCTGTTTTTCTTCCTCTGTTTTCAGTGTCACTCACATATCTACTGGAAACCACACACGAAAAACACTCAAAATATTATTTTAAGTATTACTCTTCTCTGTTTTCTAGCACTGCTATAGTTTTGTTACTATCTTTATAGTACTTCAATGTGATTTGAAGTATGCAGGGCAATAAGTTTGAACCAAGAGACTACCATCTTGGTCCAGAAGTCCTAACCATTGTCTTACAGGTGAAATAACATATATTGAATATTCATTTATGTTTATCATATTGTCGACAATGCAATTACTAATGAAAAAGAGGTAAATATATTTTATTGAAATTGGATTGTTCGTTTCCTTGAAGGTTTCTATTTTTTTTGTTATCCCTTTTTTAGTATCCCCAATCCTCACAAATAAAGGAACAACTTGAAATCACTTCAGGATGGTAATTCCTAAGGGACAGCATTTGGCAGAGTAGTTAAATCTTGGAGGTTAAATTCTTATATTCAAAATTGTGATAGATCTGTTTGAATCTTGATTCTATCACCCACAAGATTTGTGACCATGAAGAAATAATTTCTTTTCCCCAACACTATTTTCTTGCAAGGGTTATTGTGAAGAATAAGTTAGGTAATGTCTAGAAACCCCTTTGTATAGTGTCTGGCAGATAGTGTGCTAGATGATTCTAGATACTATAACATTAACTTTTTTATCATGAGACAGGCATTTGAATCATGCTAAAGCCTCACTTTTAAATATGACAAAGGAGTATTTATACTTTAGTAAATAATTATCAGAAATCAAACAACGTCTTTAAGATACCATGAAATGGTAACAACCCAAAAAATATACTGGGGTAAACATGGCTTGGGCAGAATTGTTCTACTTATGAATGGGTACATCCTCACATCAATAGTATCTAATTATCTTCCCCATGGTGTGATCTTTATTTTCTGATTTGATTGTAGTTTTGGAGTGACCCTGATGGGCTCTTGGCCCATCTGTATACCTATTCTTACGACCCAACTATTCCGCCTGTTACCTCCAACATATATAGTGTAGTCCTGACCCACTGCTCTCTCTGGCTCTAACTCAACACAGCTCCTCCTCCACCACGCTGAGCTCCACAATGCAATCCTATTGTGCATTTGATAGTAACTACAAAATGTCTGGTAGTATATAAATTGGAATTATTCAACAATTCTGTTTCTTTACTCAGCATCTATTCCAAGCCAGCAACCTGTCATCAGAATGGCCAAGAAGCATTTTAGAATTAAATAATATGTACTTTATTTTCACATAAAATTACTGCTTACTGAAAGTTTGACTAAAACAGTGAAGAAAAACTGCAATCTCTTGTGTATGTGTTTTTGATGTAAATATTTCCTTTTAGAGAAACACTTTATTAAAATATTTGTCCTACATAGAGTGGCATTAAAAGATAGAATTATGTCTAGAAAAGTCTCAGTGTCAGTTATAAGGCTGCCTTCCAAGCAAATTAGTTCTTTTTCTTTGAAATCCATATTCAAACATCTTCAGTATAGAAATGAGCTTGCTGCCACAAAAATGGAAAATGGGAAACAGACTGTATTAGTCAGAGAAAAACGTAAGTCAGTTTAAACAAATGGCTACCTGTCTTATATTTGGATATATCTAGTGTTAGAAATCATACACCCTTTCTAGGTAATCTACTGCATGACTTTATTTTGTGAACTTTTCTATAAATTGAATTTAGGGTAGTAATTGGTAGGCACAGTGGCTTATTTTTCTTTCATTTAAAAGGCATTTCATTGATATTACATATTGAACACTCAAACTAATACTCTACATTCTAAAATGGTGCCTTGAGGGCTGTTTAAATAGTTTTCAAAGACATTACTTTGGTTAATCTTCTTGTTGACATTTGCAGAATTCACTCTTGTCATATTTGCTAGAAAATGAGAATCTTTTAAAATTGAAAATATGATTTTAGTAATGCTCACATCTAGTTAAATATCACTGTAGAACTCTAAATGGACTTTGGCAAAATCCAACTCACAGGTTTGTATTAGCACTTCTGACTTCCTTCCTCAGCATTACTCCATGCTCTGGCTAGCCCACAAACAAATTTGTCTCTGAATCCAGCCTGAATACAATCCTTTCATTTCTCCAGTAGGCTACAAAAACAAATAGCTCAGTATGACATGCAAAATCCACCATAAACTAACTGACCCTCATTTATCTCTCATGACTGTCTGATAATAGATCCTACATCATTTGTTTTGATCAAGAAGCATCAAACACTTTGTAAAATATCAAATGCATACTAATTCCTGACTCAGATTATTTCTTGAGTGTATGATACCTTTCATGTACATCTCCTTTTTGCTAACTAATGTTGCTTCGAAGGCTGGGTGTGCATATCTACTTTCCTGAAGGGCTCTCTTACATTCTGTTTCCCAAAGTCTCTATCAAAAATCCTGCTCTGTTTCCATAATGTTAATGTTTTATATATATATATATATATATAATATAGATGATATATATGTGATATTTAGAATCACATCCCCTGTGATTTAGTGGTATGTCATAGTTGAAATAGTGGTATGTCATAGTTATTATTTTACTCCCAATTAATACTACAATGCTTGGTACACATTAAGGACTTAATGTAAATTTATGAAATATTTACTGAAATTCTTTTAACATGCAACTGTATTAACTGCCAGAGTAAGCACTATCTATAACAGTTCAATATTAGGCCTAAAACTCCTAGGAGGAATAAGATTAAAAGTCCCACCACAATAAGGAGAGTTAGGCTCCTGAACATACTTCTACTCATTCTACTATAAGAATAAGCAATGAAGAAGCCTTATAAAAAATTAGTGTTAGAGAAATAGATTTCCTTAGCAAACACATAAAACCAGGAAAAGTGTTTTATATGTTCTTAAACATTGCACAATTACCATTTTTTCAAATGTGTAATAATGGTAATCTGTATTTGGCATCTGTATTACTTTTACTAAATACTTATTTTCTGGTTGCAAAGTTAGAGTTTAAAAAGATTCTATTCTCTTTAGCTCAGTGTACCTTTTAGAAAGACTTGGATTTACCAAGTATGACAAAAACAAAGGCTTTATACATTCTCTTTTCCTACCAAGCCACAGAGGAGAACAAATGAAGGCACATTCCAGCCAAAGAATTGCAGGTTTCAGCTCCTCATTATAGATAGATAAATGCTAGTGATGAAGTAAAATGGTATAGTTCTGATGACAACAGACCATCGGGACACTGACCAGTGGGCCAGAAGATGGCCAGAACTTCTTTGAGGTCTTTGGGAAAATGTGGAGAGAGTGCTTCCTGTGAACTCTGGTTGTCACTTGTAAAAGCAGTATCCATCCACATCTGACTTTTTCCTCTATGACAAGCTGAGTATGACTCTTAAAAGGAATGGCCAGGTAAACAGTAGTCAGAGTCCAACCAAATGAGTTGGGAGAGAAGAGGGGTGACCAGGTTATGATTTGGGAAGCCTTAATTATATCAGACTGCCCACATACAGTCCTCTCAAGGCAGAATAATCACCCAACAGCTAACCTCACACCTCCCTATCAAAAATAACCATGGTGACCAATTCCAAAAAATTATAATTGAGGAAGATACATTAGCCAGTTTCATTGTATTGCCTACGGGCTTCCACAAATTCAGAGAATTTGACAAAAAAGAATGTTTTTATAGTATATGGGGGGAGGGGTTCCTAGAAACCAATAAAAGGGAATCTTCCAGAAAGAGCCAACCTTTCCTTGTTAAAAACATTATAGGTTCTCATCTCTCATGGGTTCAACAAAGAGCATGTGTTTGCTTTGTTTTATTTAAGTTACTAAGTGTTTGTTTATGGGCCTGTGTCTTAGTCCATTCAGGTTGCTGTTAATATAACAAAAGACCATAGGCTGGGTAGCATATAAACAATAGCAATCTATTTCTCACAGTGCTAGGGGTTGGGAAGTCCAAGATCAAGGTGCTGGCACATTTGGTGGCTGGTAAGAGCTCTCACTTCCTGGTTCATAAACAGAAGGCAGTCTTTCCTATTCATAAGGGCCCTACTTTCATGACCTAATCATTTCACAAAGGCCCCACTTCCAAATACCATCAACTTGGGGGTAAGTATTTCAACATACGAATTGGGGTGGGCGTAAATAAACATTCAGTCCATTGTAGCCTGTTTATGTTAAATACATATCTACATTTAAGACGCAGAGTTTTAGATCCCCAGTTCCAGAATACTATGGAGTCTTGTGGTGGAAAATGTCATAGATCACCTTTACGTGAATGATCTGACATAGCTCAGTATGTGTATTCCAATCCTCTGCTCATTGCCAATGGCTTCATTGTCTTCGGCAGGAAATCCAATACCACACCCCTTGTATTTGAGTTGTTTCTTTCCTGACAGGTGCAGTAGTGCAGTTTTAGGACCTGGTTTTCTTATTTCTTCATTTTATTTGTTCTAAATCTCTTTTTCAAAAAACCCCATCTACTCCTCCTCCATTATTTCTTTTCTTATCTTTTCTAATGCCATTTCCAGGCCTTCTGTTGCCAACAATTGCTGATAAGAGTGCTTTGAAGTTGAAGCATATTGTACTTCAAATTGCACCCCAAAATGTGTGAAAGTAAATATGAGTGTATTAAAATTTCTGTGAAAGAAAACTTTAGCTAGTAAAGAATTTTCAAAAAATTATATCTTACTGCATTTTGAATGTGTATGCTAGAGAATACAAGAGAATATTTAGGAAGAATCTTCAAAAAACTGTTCTTTGTGATTATTTTCATAAAGGGGAATTTGATAGCCTCAGGAAAAGGAAAAGGAGAAAAACTTGACTTTTGTATTTGCACATTTTGAATTTTTTGCCTTTGCTTGTTTTAGGTATTCAAATGATAAATACAATTTTTCAAATGAATATTGACTCTTTCAGAATATCAGGATGACACTAGTGTATAGACAGTTACCAATTACTTCCTAATTTAAACCTAATGACCAAATGAGAGATTGAAAATATACCCCCCAAATAAAAGCAAAATGGAGGCTGGAAAAAGTATGAGTTTCTGAAAAAATAAGAAAAATGAATTCTTTATGTCTCTATGTAGTTTAGCTTGTTCTTCAAAATTAATTATCCCCTGAAAATCTTTTCATGAGTAACCTGAATTTTTCCCCAAGCTTTTTATTTTTATAATATCATTAAAATCAGTAAAATAGGTTACCTGTATTGTCTTTCTTTCTTCCCACTTAGATAGTGAACACTTTAGAGGCAATGATAGTGTGGTATTGTTTCAACCAGAGTCAACATCTAGTCAGAGCTCTGGATCAGCCCACAACAAGAAGAAGCCCAAGCTCACCTCAGATAAAAGTTCATGATTTCAGGTTAGAGTTGCTATCTGTACAAAGGAGAACTGTGTCCCTGTTTAAGTTTTGTGTTTGATAGCTGGCCTTCACTTAAATTTCAGTAGATCAATAGCTAAGTCATATATCTATCCAAGTCAATCTTTTGTGGATTAATAATTATAGATTTTTTGGTGAGAAGGGATAATATTTTAAAAATTTAAATAAAAGACATCACACACCACCTATTAACACACATTTCTATAACTTCTCTGAGTATTATAATGTGTTAGGTGATTAGGCTTATCTAAAACAATCATCTAATTAGAATAATTTCCAAAAAACAAAATTAGGTGACTAGTTAGAGAACTAATCAACAGGTAACTATCTAGATTTTTCTTAAACAGTTATTTCCAGAAAAATATTCTAGCAATTTATTTCTTATATTTGCAAAGATAATATAGTGTTATTCACAAGGCGCAGACAATATCTTTACAAAGATCTCTATACTGATTTCTGTGGTTTGAGTGTGTCCCTCAAAGTTCATGTGTTGGAAATTTAATCCCCAATGCAACAGTGTTGAGAGATGAGACTTTTAAGAGGCGATTATGTCATGAGGGCTCTTGCCCTCATGAATGGATTATTGCTATTGTCACGGGAGCGGCTTAGTTATCAAAGAAGTGGTTTCCTGATAAAAGGATGTGTTTGCCCCCCTTCCTCCTTCTCTAGTGTGGTCTTTTTTCCTTCTTCCTTCCATCTTTAAAATGAGATGATGCAGCAAGAAGGTTTTTGCCAGATGCCAGCACCTGGGTATTGGACTCCACAGCCTCCAAAACTGTGAGAAATAAATTTCTTTTCTTTGGAAATCACCCAGTCTGTGGTGTTCTGTTATAGTAACACAGAACAGAATAAGACATTTATGCATTACTATTAACATGGCCTGCTTGTTGCTAGTGGTCTGATTTTCTCTTCAGTATCCCAAACATTGTGTGGGATGGAGTTGGAGATAGAGAAAACAAGAAAGATAGAATAATGTCACTACTTGGTAGTCAAGAAATTCATTTTTAATATCCCCCCACTTTTAATTAGTGATCTTCTATACTTTGGACAAATTTAAATATCACTTCTTAAAGTTTAGAAACCCTAGTCTAAGATGTCAAACAGAATAGGACTACAAGGGTCACTTCATTTTTGTTTCTGAAACTATTGTGCTTCACAAGTTATTTTATACCATCATACGTAATGAGAGTCCAGAGAAAATGTAAGCCCAGGAGAACACAGATAATGTAGTGTAGTGAAAAATACATGGGCCCAGGTTCTATTATCTATTAGTTGTATGCTTTGAACAAGTCCTCTAATATTGTGAAGCTTAATGTCTTTATCCTTCAATTGAGAATACTTAACACACTTGCCTTTTCTACCACATACCATTGAAGGTAGGCGCAAAGGAAGTGGTGCATGTAAAAGTGCTAAGCATCTACGAGAGCTATTCAAATGTTAGTTGTTATTACCAATAGCATGCCTACCATATGAAATTCTTTTCGGGCTTGATGAAGTAGTAATTTAATCCGAGTGAAGTGATAGGCATTGTGTGACTGAAAATAAAAGTAGTTAAAAATCAGTACTGAGTAGTTAGGATTAGCAAAAATCGAACTGTAGAAGGAAGCACAGAGGCCTAGGCATATAATTTCAACCTTGCGTTTTGAACATATTACTTGGGATTTCTGGGTATTAACTTATTAAAAGTAATGATTCTATGCCAGTTATTCCATGGATATATTTAGAAGGTTCTTGTTCCTGATGAAACTATATTGTGAAATGCTTTTAAAAATAGATTAAGTTGATAAAAGGAAATAATAAACTTACTATAAGGACATATTTCTTCTCCAAGATGTTCAGCCATCAAGAAATTCCCTTGAGCTAGTAGAAAATTATTCTCTATAGTGTAATTCACAGTGCTTTTATTTCATCTAATTTAAGCAGAGATGGAAATTCCAGTGTTAGAATTTTTAAATTGAAATAAAAGTTCAATGTTATTCTGCTAAGTATTAAATAGCATTTTCCAGGACCCAAGAAAATGTTAATACATAGAAGAGACCTATAACCAAAATGCTGAATGTCTAGTGGGTGATTGAATCAGCAACCTATGTTGATTGCCGCACTAGTAACAACAGTACAAAAAGAGAGAATATATATAATTTAGGTGTTCTTAGGACTTTATGTATTTTCCTTTCCAATTACCTCTATAACAGACACCTTTGGTAGCAGAAAAAAGACTTTCTGTCTAAGAAAATATTTTAACAGTCAGTTCATTTCAGCATACATATGTATAACAAACAAAATTTCCAGAGCTGCTTTGTTTACTTTTGGCTTCCATAAATATAAAATTAAAGAAAATAAGTAGAACTCAACTTCTTTAAAATGAGAATTAACAGTTCATAAAAACTAATTTTAAAATTCGAATCTGAGAAGGAATGGTTATTTGTAACACTTAGGTTTATAAAACTATTTACTTGCCTTCATAAGTGATAGGTTTAGAATTAACTGGGATATAGATTTAAGACTGATAACTTCATTTTTCATTTATTTCCTCTACCCTACTCCATTTATCATATATACAGAAATACATTTTCTTTAAAAAGTAAAGCTAGTGGCATTTAAGTGATAATTAAAATCTCTGAAATCAATCAGACAATTCTGAGAATTCACATAACATTTGGATAAGAAAAGGCTATATTTCATTATATTACTAAAATCTGCTTTGATTAGAATTTGTGACAGAGAGCAGTGATTTGTTTTTACCTGGGGTCTTCTTGTTAGATAGGTTAGTAATAATAACATTCTGAATAATAGATTAAATTCATTTAATAGATATTGAAAGGTTCATATTTTTGTTTCTCTGTAAATTTTGATATATTTTATTTTTCTGGAACTTTCTCCATTTTATCTGAATTTTCAAATTTGTTGCCATAAAACCACAACAGTGGGCAGTAACTGGCATTGGAGCTACCCTAGGAAGTTAGACTACCTCAAATAAATGACAACAGACTTGGATTTAATGAACATTACAAAATTAGAAATAAGGCTTTAGTCCAAATGAGGAAGGGAATTTGAACCAAATTTCCTCAAAAACTTAATCGAAAACCTCAAATGTAATAGTGGTAGATCGTATTATTTCTTACTGCATTTTACAGTTTTCAAAAACAACACTGAAAACAGGCATAGAGAGACATGTAGTGGAGCAGGGGGTGGGGTTAGAATCACAGAATTACAGTCAACTTTCAATTTTGCATTACTTTCTACTGAGTCTATGCTTGTGAGTGCCAAGCTGGCAACATCTGAGATAATCCAGAGTAAAACTATGACCATGTAGTGAGTTGTTAAGGAATTACCGTAGGTATGGCTGTGTGTGTCTATGTCTGTGTGAGGACATCTCTTTGTCTTCATGTATCAATAGACTTGGCTACACTTGTGATGGTGTGATAATTAAAGACCTCAGATGAGTGACACCTAAAGAATACCACTCATCTGAGTGTAATTAATGTTAGATTCTACCTTTTTAGCATTAATGAGAGAGAGAGAGACCACTTAAAAATAAGACAAGACATGGATCTCTAATCATTAGAAAAATGCAAATCAAAACCATAATGAGATACCACCTACCCCCAATGAGACTGGCCTCTATCAAAAAATCCCAAAACAACAAATGCTGGCGAGGTTGTGGAGAGACTGGAACTCTCTTACACTGCTGGTGGGACTGCAA
>CAUYRT010090051.1:0-14761 GCA_963574885.1 Lepilemur ruficaudatus | reverse complement strand
GCTGGGACTACAGGCATGCGCCACCATGCCCGGCTAATTTTTTACATATATTTTTAGTTGTCCAATTCATTTCTTTCTATTTATAGTAGAGACGGGGTCTCGCTCTTGCTCAGGCTGGTCTTGAACTCCTGACCTTGAGCTATCCACCAGCCTCAGCCTCCCAGAGTGCTAGGATAACAGGCGTGAACCACCTCGCCCGGCCTACGTTTCAAGATTTTTAAAGCATTATTATCAAACTTCCCAAATGTTCACTCTAAATTATTTCAAGAAATTATATTTTACCATTCTTTCCTGTTTTCAAAGGATATTTTAAAAACCACAAAGTTCAGGCCGGGCGCGGTGGCTCACGCCTGTAATCCTAGCACTCTGGGAGGCCAAGGCGGGTGGATTGCTCAACGTCAGGAGTTCGAAACCAGCCTGAGCAAGAGCGAGACCCCGTCTCTACTAATAATAGAAAGAATTAATTGGCCAACTAATATATATAGAAAAAATTGGCCGGGCATGGTGGCACATGCCTGTAGTCCCAGCTACTTGGGAGGCTGAGGCAGAAGGATCACTTCAGCCCAGGAGTTTGAGGTTGCTGTGAGCTAGGCTAATGCCACGGCACTCTAGCCCAGGCAACAAAGTGAGACTCTGTTTAAAAAAAAAAAAAAACCCACAAAGTTCAAACAATATACTAAAATAAAACAAGGCCTTTATTTTAGTGCGTAGTTATCAAATCTCTCCAAGACACTTGATATTTTTACATTTCAATTGCCTTGGACTACTACTTTGTACATTTGAGCACGTTACTTAAAATCCTTCAAAAATTTAAGAAAATATTAAGAACAGTTCCATTGTTTCTGATCAGTAAGTCAAGAAATCAGCAGCAAAGTAACTTTATAATGAGGCCTCAAAAATAGCAAATTAAGGCTCGGTGCGGTGGCTCACACCTGTAATCCTAGCACTCTGGGAGGCCAAGGTGGGAGGATCATTCAAGGTCAGGTGTTCAAAACCAGCCTGACCAAGAGTGAGACCCCCATCTCTACTAAAAATAGAAAGAAATTAATTGGACAATTAAAAATATATAGAAAAAATTAGCCCAGCATGGTGGTGCATGCCTGTAGTCCTAGCTACTTGGGAGGCTGAGGCAGGAGGACTGCTTGAGTCCAGGAGTTTAAGGTTGCTGTGAGCTAGGCTGATTGATGCCATGGCACTCTAGCCCGGGCAACAGAGTGAGACTCTGTCTCAAAAAAAAAATGCAAACTAAATCCTCCTCTCATCTACTTTAAAGTATATTTTAGTGTGCCCTATCAGAAAATCAACCATTAACAAAGACCTCTGGGAAGTGTTTTATCAATATTTGGGATTAATCTTGTCAAAAAGAATGCAAAACTGAACCAAGTGACCATCAAAATCTAAAGTTTGTTCATAAATGCGAAGGAAATACTTTTGACTTATTGCTACTGCTAACAAGTTATTAGCCATATTTTACTTAGTAACTGCGTAACTTGTTTCACCCCTTTAAAATGTTTATTTTTTTCAGTTATGTAAGAATTGAGTACTGTTTTAATCTTGATTTAGTACTTTAATACTGTTTAATAGTTCACCACATAATAAAAAGTCATTGAGTAAAGAATTCTTAGGGAGACAAAAGAAAATCTTAATTCCTCCAAAACAAAAAAACGTACAGAGTAAGGGTGTGTTTGCAAATACAAGATGCAATAAAGATATTGGAAATGCAATGAAAGAATACATTATTCGTGATAGACGTACTGTAGTATCATTAGATTTCTTCACTGACTTCAAGTCACTCCCCCTGAGCAACTAGAACTTTAGCACTTGTCCAAACCTGCTTGCTCATAGTCTAATAATAAACCTAATTATACAATCTGTAACAGCCCCAAACAACCTTTTCCTTAAGAAGCCATAAAGGTGATTTAACTAACACCTCAAACTCCTAGTAAATCTATTTCAAAGACACATTTCATCATTCAAGCCTTTGGCTTCTGCAGAGGGCTAGGGGCTGCTAGCTTTAAAGCGGCGAGTGTGAAGTCGCCTGAACTGAGAATGACACACGCTGGGCGTTGGACAGCAGGGGTAACTGCTGGCTCATTTCTCTTTAAATCTGGCAGCACGTGGGGCGGCATTGTGAAGCCACCAACCCGCCTCCCCCCTTCCACTCCGCACACGTACGTCTCCAGAGCGCATGCTCCGCTCACACAGTCCTAGCAGAGTAGGAGCCAACCCCCTAAAAAGTCAACCTGGAAGCCACAAACGGCCGGAGGCCGGGACAGTGGGGGAGGGGGAACGCAGGCTCCTCCGGGGAGGCAGCCCCGGCCGCCACCCCGAGCCCGAGCCGGCGGGCGCAGCCCCAGGGGTCTGCAGGCCTGCGCGGGAGCAGGAATCACGGCGAGCACAAAGCCCCGAGCCGGCCAGCGAGCGGCTCTCCCCTCGCCCGCTCCTACCCTCCCCCAGCCAGGCGGCGCAGCCGGAGCCCGTGCCAGGCGGAGGCAGGCAAGGCGGCGTCCCGCACCCCGCCAGGTCCTCAGACACCAGCGCGCCCGCGCCAAGGCCGCGGAGGCCGGCGCTTTTGTTGTCGGCCACAACTCCACGGACCCAGCGCTGCCCGGGGAGAAGTTTCGCGCGCCTCACCTACCCGGCCAGGAGTCAGTCCCTTTCGCCCACTCTCGCCGCCCGCCCCCGGCTCTGACACCCAGGCCGGGACTCGCAGCCGCGCCGGGCCCGGACGCTCCCGCCTGCCCGCGGGGTCCGCCGGCCTCCGCCGCACCTGAGCCCGGGACCCGCCCCTCCAAGGAGAGCGGCCCGGCCTGGGGACCCGCTGCCCCTCCCCCGCAACGTCCCACCGAACAGTGGGGGAGGGGGCAACTCCTCTCTGACCCCCGGGACGCCAGGCCCAGTCCTGGAGCCAAAGCTGGGACGCACGTCCCCGCCCCCAATGCCCTCCGGAGAGCCAGCCAAGTCCCGGGCAGGGCTAGGACCGGAGCCTCGGGGTCCCCACCCTCACAGGCCGGGTCCCTCCCGGCCGTCCGGCTGCCGGCCCAGGCAGACGGGAGGAGGTGAGGAGGCACGGGGCAGCGGCTGTCCGCGATCCCGGCCGGGCCCGGCGCCCTGCCGCCCGCCCGCTCACCTGCCAGCTGTCTTCGCAGTAGCAGTGCCGACTGCAGCTCCGTCATCCTCCTCGCAAGGGCCCGGGCTGGCGCCGGGGCTTTCGAAGGGCCGGGGACAGGCTCTGGGGGCGGCTGGAGCAGGCTGTGCTGAGGAACCCGGGCCCCGCGACGGAGCGCCGAAGCCGAGGGAGGCCGGGCTGGGACGGCGGTAGCGGCGCCTCGCTGCCGGCGCGGGTCCGCTCGGTTCAGCTCTTCTCACAGCGACTCACGCCCGGAAGGGGAGGGTACCCGGGCCGCCGCGGCGCGCACTGGGACTTCGCTCGCCCGCTTCCCTCCTTCAACCCACCCGTCGGCCCCTCCGGTGCCTTCCCCGCCACTGCCTCACTGCGCTCAGGGCCGCTCCGCGCAGGCGCGCTGGGCCTGCCTACTTCGGAAGCGGCCCGCCCGCTAGCTCGACCCCTCTGCCTCCCTGCCCCGCCCCCGGCGGCGGAGCCCCGCCCCCTGCGCGGTGTTGCCCCAGCCGGCGCCATCTTGGGAAGGTCGACACTCGGCGGACTGCGGAAGCCTCAGCTGGTAGACACCCCGCGAACGCCATGACAAAGAGGTCACGGAGGGTCAAAACTGTCCAGCGAGTTGAAGCAGGTGGTCTCGGAGCGAAGGGGCGAAAAGAAGTGTTAGATGTCTAGTTGTTGGCAAGCATCCAGTAGCCCTCTGACACTGCACGCATGGTGTGCGAATTAGTCATTGTTAGAAAGCCGAACTTAGTACTGGTGTGCCCCCATTGTAAACAGCCTCCAAAATAGGGACTTAATATGTGCTGATGACTCACTTAAAGAGTGCAGTAAAAGATTCTTGAAATAAGATGTCCTGCATCTCATAGTACGAAACGTTTCAACAAATCAATAATACTCCCATGAGTAAGGTGAATTGATATTAGCAAAATCTGAATTGTGCAATTCAAACTACCATCCAAAGACCAAGGGCAGTGGCGCACTCCTGTAGTCCCAACTACTCTGGAGGCTGAAGCGGGCAGATCCCTTCAGTCCAGGAGTTTCATTCCAGCCTGGGCAATATACGGACACGCCCATCTTTTTAAAATAAAAGAAAAACGAAAAAAACTATCATCCAGAAGGCATCTTCTATATAAAGTCAAAGTGTCAGATCTAGGGTTTGGAAAAATCAACCTTACTCAGCTCTGCATCCTTTTTTCCCCATTCCCACAACCTTATTATGCCTTGGATATAACACAGTTTCAATAAAGAGATGGAGCAGAAAGGTAAAACCTACTGACACTCAAATTTATCTGTTCCTTTAACAAATATTATTAAACCTGTATTAACTATGTACCTGGGCTGTAGAAGACAACAGAGAAGTTCTGTGTAGGAAAACATCTCTGTTCCTATCCCCAAAGGGCTTATGTGAGCTCCAGGTAAGGTAAACAACTAAGGAAAAGCAGCTTCCAGCACAATGGTTTTAATTGTAAGAATTACTGGAAAAAACTGTCTTCACTTTCCCCCTAGAACAAGAACTGAAAGGACCAGGCACCAAAGCTCATGCTTATAATCACAGCACTTCGGGAGGCTGAGGCGGAAGGATTACTTGAGGCCAGGAGTTCAAGATGAGCCTGGCCAACAAAGTGAGATGCCGACTCTAAAAAAAATTAGCTGAGCTTGTTGAGGACAGGAGAATCGCTTGAGCTCAGGAGTTTGAGGTTGCAGTGAGCTATGATGGTGCCATTGCACTCTAGAACAGGTGACAGAGCAAGACCCTGTCTCAATAAAAAATAAAAATAAATTAAAAATAAAATTTTTAAAAAACCACCATTATGCTATGCGACAGGGTCTCAACAATAAACAAAAACAAAGGAACAAATAAACACTAAATGAACCCCAACCTCTTTGGAATAACACCACCTAGGGTTTGTGAGGCCTACAGTTTGCCCAATTTGAGGGCCTTTAAGAAAAAGAATATAGATAGTAGTGGCAAAAAGAAAAGAAAAAAGAAAAATAAATAGAAAATAAGGGTTGAAAATAGCTATTTATAATATTTAGAATGAGAAAATAAATCACAACAAATAACTGTGGGCTTGGAGAATAGATCTTATTCTCTAAGACCTTTTTAGTTATCAGAAATGTTGCCTGATTGCAACCTAGCTTCCTTTCTCATGTGGAATAAATTTCAGCCCTCAAGGGGTAAGAGGGATGCCTGAAGCTTCCTTAGTTTTATCATAAATCCATTTTTTTTTTTTTTTGAGACAGAGTCTCACTCTGTTGCCCGGGCTAGAGTGAGTGCCATGGCATCAGCCTAGCTCACAGCAACCTCAAACTCCTGGGCTCAAGCAATCCTTCTGCCTCAGCCTCCCAGGTAGCTGGGAGTACAGGCATGCGCCACCATGCCCGGCTAATTTTTTTTTCTATATATTTTTAGTTGGCCAATTAATTTCTTTTCTATTTTTAGTAGAGACAAGGTCTCGCTCTTGCTCAGGCTGGTTTTGAACTCCTAACCTTGAGCGATCCGCCTGCCTCGGCCTCCCAGAGTGCTAGGATAACAGGCATGAGCCACCATGCCCGGCCCATAAATCCATTTTTGACAATGAAAGTCAATCTGTTTCTCCCACCCATTTATCCTCCCTGGCAACTGTTTATCACCCCTAAACAGAATTACCTATACTCCTCATTTCTCCCCTGGCCATCTAAAAGGCGTGTATAAAAATATCTGAAGGCTGGGCACAGTGGCTCACTCCTGCAATCCTGGCACTCTGGGAGGCTGACGTGAGAGGATTGCTTGAGCCCAGGAGTTTGAGGTTGCTGTGAGCAAAGCTGAAACCTCCAAAAAAAAAAAAAAAAAAAAAAATGGGCCAGGCGCTGTGGCTCACACATGCCTGTAATCCTAGCACTCTGGGAGGCCGAGGCAGACGGATTGCTCAAGGTCAGGAGTTCGAAACCAGCCTGATCAAAAGGGAGACCCCCGTCTCTACTAAAAATAGAAATTAATTGGCCAACTAAAAATATATATATATATATAAAAAATTAACCGGGCATGGTGGCGCATGCCTGTAGTCCTAGCTACTCGGGAGGCTGAGACAGAAGGATTGCTTGAGCCCAGGAGTTTGAGGTTGTTGTGAGCTAGGCTGACGCCACAGCACTCTAGCCCAGGCAACACAGTGAGACTCTGTCTCAAAAAAAAAAAAAAAAAATGTTGAATAGAGAGCCAAATACTGTAATGGATTATAATTATATTTATTCTTTACATGTACTTTTTTAGTTTTGTCTTGGAGTTTCTAATTATATGTATATATTTTGCAGTATCTTGAGTATAATCAATCTCCTTTCCCTTCCTATCCCAAGTGCTAGTGTGCCAGTTATTCTATTAAGCCCTCTTTTTCTTGGAAAACTCCCTCTTGGAACTGTCTGTATTATTCCTCTGATTTGGGCTGATTGTTCTGGGCCATGCCTACTGCAGCAAAGTCTTCCTAGGACTCCCATGGCTGCTGTCCCAGCTTAGGTCTGCTACATCTTGGATCTCAAGTGTAACTCTTTTCATTTGTTCCCTTCTTTTGCTGGAGCATATTATCAGATATCTTCTGATGAGGGTGTGTAAGGCAAACTTTCTACATCCATGTATGTCTGAAAATGTCTTTATTTTAAACATCCATAATTTAACACTAGCTTAGCTGGGTATAGAATTTTATATTTAAGATCAAATAATATCCCTTGATAAATTTGAAAACACTAGTCTATTGTCTTCTAGCATCCAGTGTTGTTATTGATTCTTATTCCATTGTAGGTGACATATTTTTTTCTTCTCTGGATATTCTGAAGGTTTTCTTGTTATCCCTAGTATTTTAAAGTATCATGATAATATGCCTTGGTATGTGTGTAGGCTTTTTTTAATTGATTGTGCTGAATATGAATTTTGTGGTGATAGGATGGTTGTTTCCATTTAAATATAGAAATAAGCTCAGAAAAATCAGACGGTGAATATTTTCCTAGTATATAAAAATTATTTTAGGGCCAGGCATGGTGGCTCATGCCTGTAATCCCAACACTCTGGGAGGCCGAGGCAGGTGGATCATTTGAGCTCAGGAGTTCGAGACCAGCCTGAGCAAGAGAGCGAGACCCCATCTCTACTAAAAATAGAAAGAAATTATCTGGACAACTAAAAATATACATAGAAAATAGCCGGGCATGGTGGCGCATGCCTATAGTCCCAGCTACCTGGGAGGCTGAAGCAGAAGGATTGCTTGAGCCCAGGAGTTTGAGGTTGCTGTAAGCTAGACTGACACCATAGCAGTCTAGCCTGGGCAACAGAGTGAGACTCTGTCTCAAAAAAAAAAAAATTATTTTAGAAAGCAATTGATCCAGTAACTTCACTAAACTCTAATTTAATAATTTATCTGTAGATTATTTTATTTTATACATAAATAGTATAGCTCCCAGTAATGGGCATAATTATTTTTCTTTTGAAACACTGTTTCTATTTTTGCATCACTATGTTGACTAGGATCTCCTACAGAATTGTGTAGAAGACATGGTAGTAAATACCCTGGTCATGTTGCTTAGGCTGGCCTCAAACTCCTAGGCTCAAGGGATCCTTCCACCTCAGCCTCCCAAGTAGCATGTGCCACCATGTGCTCCCAAGTAGCATGTGCCACCGTCTAATACCTTGCTCCATTCTTTCGAACTCCTGACCTTGAGCGATCCGCCTGCCTCAGCCTCCCAGAATGCTAGGATTACAGGCGTGAGCCACCACGCCCGGCCTTTTGCTCCATTCTTAAAGGGGCTGTTTTCAATGTTTCACTCTGTTTATTTGTTTAGAGACAGGATCTCACTCTATCTCCCAGGCTGGAGTACAGTGGCCCAATCATAGCTCATTGTAACACTGAACTCTTGAGCTCAGGAGATCCTCTCACCTTAGCCTCCCAAGGAACTAGGACTACAGGCATCCACCACCACACTTGGCTCAATATTTCACTAGATTTTTTTGTAGATGCCTTTTAACAAGTTAAGGAAATTCTCTTCTATTCCTAGTTTACTAAGACTTATATTTTATAATTTCCAAATCTTTATTGCCAGTCCAGATCTTTCACCAACGGTTCAGATTTGCACATCTGACGATCTAACTCTGTATTCCTTTATTTCGTAAACATTTATTGAGCACCTCCTATGAACTAGAGACAATTCTAGGACCTAAGGTACAGGCGTAAACTAGACAGAACAGGTCCCCACCCTCTTGATACTGACATCCAGTGGGAGAGGGTAATCAATAACAAAGTAAACACGTATTAAACAAGTCAGCATTGGATTACGATAAGTGACGTGATGGAAATGAATAGGGTGAGTGAATAACTGAGGAAATGGGTCTATTCTAGATAAGGCTTCTAAAGAGGTTTTAATGGGCTGCGATTACAAGCCGGAGATGCCATTTGAAGATTCTGGGGAAGAGCATTGCAAGCAGGGGAACTGCTACTGCTAAGACCCAGAGGCAGGAAAGAGCTCAGCTTGTCCAAAGACCAGAAAGGTCAGCTTGGGTGGGGTGGCTCCACTGAGTGGCGGGTGGAGAGGCGGGCAGGGTCTTCTCACAAGGGGGCCTGTTGACTACAGCAAAGGGTTTGGAATTTGGTTTAGTTGCAGTGGAAACCTTGGGAGGGGAGTGATCTGATGTACATTTTTTTTTTTAATTCAGTCTCCACAGAGACTGTCAAAAATTGCCAGTGCCGACTATATTTCAAGTCGTCTTGGCGGGGTATTGGGAAAAGTTTTCAATTAGCAATAATCGCGCCTCAGATAAACCTCATTGGCTACGATACTGCCGCTGCATAAAGCTGATGTACATTTTGTAAAGTTCACTTTGGCATTTATGGAAAGGAGAAGAGATTCCTGCAAGACCAGTCAGAAGGTTAGTGTAGGCCAGGTGTGGTGGCTCATGCCTGTAATCCTAGCACTTTGGGTGGCTGAGGCAGAAGGATCTCTTGAGCCCAGGAGTTTGAGGTTGCTGTGAGCTAGGCTGATGCCACGGCACTCTAGCCTGGGCATCAGAACGAGACTCTGTCTCAAAAATAAATAAATAAATAAATAAAATGAGCTCTGAAGCACCCAGACATTTGGAGGTCAGACTGAAGGTCAGATAGTGGAGAAGAAGGAGCCAGCAATGGAGGCTGAGAAAGGACAAAGAGGAGAAAAACCAGTGTTTGGTGTCACCAAAGCCAAGCTAGGTAAACGTTCCCAGGAGGAAGGAATGGTTAATAGCCACACGCTGCTGAGAGGTAGAGAAAAACAAGGGCTGGGAAATGTGTATTGAATTTTGGAACCGGGAAGCTCTGGTCACTAGAGGATTTTGATGGGGCAGTGCTGACAGCAGGCAGCGCAGAGTGGGCTGGAGGCTGAGTGTAGAGAGGGGAAGTGGGGAAGTGGAGGTCTCAGTGTCGAGCGCTTATTTGAGGTTTGTGGTCGTGAACTGAAAGTGCAACCTGTAGGTCCATTTGAGTTGTGTTTTTTCCAGTAATGTTCAGCTGCCCAGGTGCAGTCATGATTGATAGCTGGGTTCACTCAGGCTTGAGGGTTAGCCAGGCACATGAAGTGGAGAAAGATGGCGACAGCGAGGCAAGTTTGTTGCGGGTGTGTGGGGAGAATGGTTGTAATAAGGGGCTGTTCTCTAAGCTAGGGAGAGAAGAAAGCCAAAACAGGAGGGAGCTGATGGATAGTGAAAAAGTGGTACAGATCATGGGGTCTTGATGAGGTTGAAGAAGTGTGTGGTGTAGACAGCAAAGGGAGTGAGCTGGAAGGGTAAGAGATGGTGGCCAGGGTGGGTGGCTTGAAACCGAGAATCGGGGTGTGGTGTGGTTTTGGGTGGTGACACTGTCTCATGGGAACGTGAGAGAGGCTGGCTGGTGGGAAGGAGAGGACAGGAAGTCAAGCACGTGGCAGGCAGGGGCCCTGAATGGATCGTCCACGTGGGGAATCAAGTCCCCAAGGGTGAAAAGAAAGGCTGTGAGCCAGGAGCCAAAGTCACTGAGGAATGGGGCTGCCGATAGCAGTAAAGGAGAGTTACAAGTGGTACAGCTGGGTGGCATTAGCCTCAGAGAGCTGGGGTTGGGGGAAGGGAAGGAGAAGAGGCTAGGAATCCGCCATGGGGACCAGGGAGAATATGCTAAGCCTGCTGGTCCTGGGATGCATGAGAGAGGAGAGAAAAGACAGCCTTCTCTGGAGAGGGCTGAGGAAGCTGAGTCCTCAAAAGGGAGCCAGGTTAAGGCCAGAGTGGGAGAAGAGTCCCATGAGCACCTCCAGCTGCCCTGATTTAAGCTAGGGCTGTCCTCTCCCAGGCCTGTTCTGTCATAACTAGTGGTACCCAGTCACTGGGTCAGAAACAGGAGGGTCACGTTGGTGCCTCCCTCTACATCTGATGGCCTAAATGTTCCCATAGAAATGCCTTTTTTTTTTCTTTTTTTGAGACAGAGTCTTGCTCTGTTGCCCAGGCTAGAGTGCTAGAGTGCTATGGCGTCATCATAGTTTACAGCATCACAGCAACCTCAAACTCCCCAGCTCAAGCAATCCTCTTTCCTCAGCCTCCCGAGTAGCTGGGACTACAGGCACATGCCAGGATACCTCGCTAATTTTTTTCTGTTTTTGGTAGAGACAGGGTCTTGCTCTTGCTGAGGCTGGTCTCGAACTCCTGACCTCAAGTGATCCTCCCACCTCGGCCTCACAGAATGCTAGGATTACAGGCGTGAGCCACTGTGCTGGCCTCATAGACACTTCTTAACAGAGCAGCGTGACTGCCACAACCTCCTTAAGGATCTCCAGGTCTCCGGTCTTGACCCTCCCTCCTTCATCTTTTCTCTGCAGCCACAGCCAAACATGCAAAATGCAAATCTACTATTTTCCTACTTAAAACTCTGCAGGGAGGACAAGCACAGTGGCTCACACCTGCAATTCCAGCATTTGGGGATGTTAAGTAGTCCCAGCTTCTCGGGAGGCTGAGGCAGGAGGATCACTTCAGCCCAAGAGTTCCAGGTTACAGCAAGCTGTGATTGTGCCACTGCTCTCTAGCCTGGGTAATAGGGCGAGACCCTATCACACACAAAAAAAGAAAATAAGATGAATATCAAAGCCAAAAATTGGTGCTTTGAAATGTGTGATAAAATCGACAAACTTCTGGCAAACTTGATCAAGAAAAAAAGAAAGCACAAATAAAATTAAGAATGAAAAGAAGCAAAACTAGAGATCAGAAAGCTAATAAGAAGCTTCTGAACAACTGTGTGCCAAATATTTGAAAACTTAGATGAAATAGGTAACTTCTTAGAACAATATAATGTACCAAAAGTGACTCAAGAAGCCACCGCCAGGTGCAGTCGCTCACACCTATAATCCCAGCACTTTGGGAGGCGGAGGCAGGAGGAGGATGCTTGAGGCCAGGAGTTCAACACCAGCCTGGGCAACATAGCAAGACCCTCCTTCTCTATTAAAAAAAACATAGATTAAGGGTTGGAGAAGGGGCAGCATATAGATATAGAAAGAAACCCACACTTTTTATAATGTTGTAACAAAGTAGGAATAGAGAGAAACATCTTTAACTTGTTCAATGGCAGCTACACAAATAAAATCTTCAGCATAAGGCTTAGCAGTGAAATCTGAGAGGGTTTCCTTTGAGAACAGGAGAAAGACAAGGTGCCCACTATCACCATTTCTATTTGGCTCTCTGCTGGAGGTCCTGGCCAGCATAGTAAGCAAGAAAGAAAAACAATGTTTCAAAGGAAGGAAACACGGATGCTATTTAAACAGCTGGAGTGGAGAAGGGCAGGATGGCTCAGGGAGGGTGTGCGGCTTGCAAGGGCCTTGGTTAGACCCTGAGGAAGGCAGACCTCGCCAGGTGTGGTAGAGGGAGAAGAACCTGCAAGAAGACGCAAGAGAAGTTGACGAAGGTGAAAACCAGAATGAGTGGTGGCAGAGGTTAAGGGAGGAAGGGTTTTCAAGGAGGAGGAAGCCGTGTGCATAAAGGTTAAAGAAGAAACAGATCGGAAGGACTAAAATTGTCTTTTGGTGATAGGATCATCCGGGATCTTGGTGACAGCAGGGTCGGAGAGTGGGGCAGGCCAAGGCCAGAGAGGCATATGGGCGATGGGAAGTACAGGAAGTGAGTCCGCAAACAAGTATGAGGCCCTACTATGTGCAGGTCCTGTTTTAGGCACTGAGGCAGTGGTGACTGAAACGCAATGTAAAATCTTCAAGGAGTTTACATTCTAGTGAGGAGTGACCGTCACTGGACCAGTCAACAAATTAAGGCGGTCACTACAGATCCTGAGAAGTGCTGTGAAAATGAAATGGGGTACCAGGAAAGGCTGACTGTAAAGACTACCTTCGCTAAGGTCGGGGAAGGCTTCTCTGAGGTGGTGACACTTGAACTGAAACCTGAATGGTGAGGAGGAGGCGGCCCTGTGAGGACTTGGGGAAGAGTGACTCAGGCACAGGGACCAGGAAGTGAGCGGCCCCCAGACTGGTGTAAGAGCATAAGGCAGGCTGTGTGGCTGGGGCACAAGGAATGAGGGGCCAGAAGGGCAGGCCGTGACATCAGGGAGGTAGAGAGGAGAAACTCAGGTGGGCTTTGCAGGCCAAGGTGAGGAGTGCATTTTATTCTAGCTGTAGAGGAAAGTCGTTGTAGAGTTTGAAGGAGTCTCCCTGCTCTCTGAAGAGCTCTGACTGTGAAAGAGAGATGAGGTGGGGCAGGAGCTTGAGGGACCGATATGTGGGCATGGCTCTGAGGGCAGGCCTGGCCTGAAGTTTTATTTATGCTCCCCCCTCCCAGCTCCCCCCTGCCAGCTGCTCTCACAGGTTTGAGCAGCAACCCTGTTCCTTTTTGGGTCATGGTGGAGTCACGTGCATGTCTAGAAGCCTGCAATTCCCTCCAAATGCTAGTTAGCTTCTTTGTCCCTTGGGAGCTTAGTTCCGGCATCTGTAGAATGGGATTGAACCTGTGTCCCCTTAGAGGGTGCCTTTAGTGTAGGGCCTTTCAGTCACTTATGGAAGATATTTGCTAGGAGGCTGAGCTTCCTGCAGGCTCCAGAAAAGTCCACCCATTGTCACTGCTCTCTGGGCTTCTCACAGTAACCCTGATGCTCCCATCACAGAGACTGAAGCCCAGAGAGGGGCAGAGGCCTGTCCAGCATCCCAGGAGGCAGAGATAAGGCCAGAGATGAGCTCAGGCCTCAGCTCTCATTTCCTGCTGTTCTCACAAAACACACGGTGGTCAGAACAGTGAACTTGAGTCTCAGAGCCTGCTAAGATCTATTTCCCTGAGAACCTGACTTTCCTCTCACCTGTCACAGGTGCTTAGTACTCTAGGAAGTCTTTACTTGTCCCAGAGGCCACTCTGGGACTGGTCCCCTCACCTGTTTCAGGTATTTGCCAGCAATAAGGAAGTTGTTGTTGATCTTAGCAAGTACACTGTTAATGGAATTGTGGGCGTAGAAGCCATACTACTGTGTGGCATGAATGACCATAGGTGACTGTTTTGAGAAATGTGATTACCAAGGAACCAAAAGATAGAAGGTAGTGGCTGGAAAGTGGGGGCAAAGGAGAAGTTTTTGTTGTTGTTGGGTTCTGGTTGTGTTTGCCTTTCAGGATGAGGGAGCTGAGACCCAGCTAGAACGCTAATGGTAAGGAGTCAATGGAAAGAAAGAGGATAGAGACACAGGAGAACAAGGGGGAGATGAATTAAGCAGGGTCCCCAGTAAGGGAGGAGGTGGGCTTCACAGCACGGATGCAGAAATAGGTTTAAACAGGAAGGGGAACACTTGGTCCTTTGTGACTAGAGGGAAGAAGGAAGGAACTGACGTGGATGCAGGTGAGTTTATAGGTGCAGGATCAGGAAGCTGGGAGAGTTTTATGCCTGCCGTGTGCTCTGTGAAATGGGAAACAGACCATTTGCTGAGGATAAAGCGGGGATGGTGATGGTTTAAGAAATAGCCACTGTCAAACAAAAAAAAAAAAAATTGAGAACACAGGGCCCAGAGTGAAATAAAAATAATAATAATAAAAAAATAAAGAAAAAAAAATCAAAGAAATAGCCACTGTGGGGAACAGTAGACAGAGTTTACTAGGGGAAGGAGGCATTGGCCTTGCAGAATCCATTTTGCTGGCAAGGGTGGCAAGGCTCTCAGAGGCAGTGAGGGCAGAGGTCTAGCAATAGTGATGATGCTCAGAATCTGCTAAGTGGGCTGCTCTACAGGTGTCCAGTGCTGGTAGGATTCTGCCTCCTGCCTACAGGTAGACTAGCCATGTGTTTGGTGTGTTATTCTCAGCTCTGAAGCAATGGTTGTCCAACCAATAGAAATTTAGAATAAGCTGCATAAGTAATTTGAAATTGTCTAATAGCCACATTTTCTTTTTTTTTTTGAGACAGAGTCTCACTCTGTTGCCCGCGCTAGAGTGCCGTGGCATCAGCCTAGCTCACAGCAACCTCAAACTCCTGGGCTCAAGCGATCCTTCTGCATCAGCCTCCCAAGTAGCTGGGATTACAGGCATGCACCACCATGCCCGGCTAATTTTTTTCTATATATTTTAGTTGGCCAATTAATTTGTTTCTATTATTAGTAGAGACGGGGTCTCGCTCTTGCTCAGGCTGGTTTCGAACTCCTGACCTTGAGCAATCCGCCC
>CAUYRT010090050.1:0-64439 GCA_963574885.1 Lepilemur ruficaudatus | reverse complement strand
GGTTTGGGGACGTTTCCTACCTCTCTCAGTGCCCTGAAGGAGCCTGGTCCCGGCTCTCTGGCTGTGCTGTAGCTGGGACTCCCAGGAACCCCCTCCATAGGGCCCCCGCTGCTACCTTGAAGACTCTCCTTGTCTTCTCATCCCCTGGAGGAGAGCAGGGCCATGGGTTGGCCTCTGCTGCCGCCCCTGCTGCTGTTGCTGCTGCTGCTGCTGCCGCTGCCACCGCCAGCATTTCTTCAAGCTGGTGAGTGCCCAGGACCAGCCTGGCAGGGGCTCTGCTCAAACCACAGGAGGGGCAGTGTGGGGACATCTGGAGGAGGGGACTGTTGGAGAAGCCAGCCAGGCCTCCAGCCCCAACAACAGGGGTTGGTCTCGCAGGGGTGGGTCTACCTGAACACTTCACTTTCTCTCTTCCCCCCTGCCTGAAGCATGGGAGACCCAGGCCATCTGCCACACGACTGCCTCTGGGTGAATGT
Source organism: Lepilemur ruficaudatus (assembly GCA_963574885.1). Taxonomy (NCBI): domain Eukaryota; kingdom Metazoa; phylum Chordata; class Mammalia; order Primates; family Lepilemuridae; genus Lepilemur; species Lepilemur ruficaudatus. The sequence goes on along the minus strand of CAUYRT010090050.1, from coordinate 63,963 downwards.
GCAGGAAGATCTGGGGTTACCCTCTTGGTCTCCTACTGTGGGTTCAATGTCTACATTGTCTACACACACCTCTCTCTCTCTCTCTCTGTCCCTCCTCTAGGTGGCTCAGCAGGATCCAATCCACGCTCTGACTTTGGGGTCATCCAACCTGAACACCTCTCAGCCCCCATCGGAGGCTCCATCGAAATCCCCTTCTCCTTCTATTATCCCCGGAACTTAGCCAAAGTTTCCAGCGTGAGTATATTCTGGAGACGGAGACACTTCCATGGAGAGTTCATCTACAACACAACCCCACTTTTCATGCATGAGGATTACAAGAACCAGCTATTCCTGAACTGGACAGAGGATCAGAAGTCCGGCTTCCTCAGGATCTCAAACCTGGGGAAAGGCGACCAGACTGTGTACTTCTGCCGAGTCCATCTGACCACACAGTATGGACGCAGGGAGATGTGGCAGTCCATCCCGGGGACCAACCTCACCATCACCCTTGGTGAGTCCAGTGCCCTGGCATCTGCCTTGCTCAGCCCAATGAGGCTTTTGGTGACCACTGGTGTCCCTGTCCCTATCACATCAGGCCCACTCCTTTTGCTCCTTCTCTCAAACTTCTTTCCCCACTCTCTGACCCCTCCCAAGGCCTCTGTCAACTTTACCCTCTTCTTTGTCCCTCAATTGTCCCCAAACCTGAACTGTTTTCCCCGACCATGGCCCCAACTGTCCCCTCTAGATCCAGCTCCCACACGCATTCCCCTGACCTCAGTACCTGCCAGACTCTCCCGGTATCCTCCATCCCTGCCCCCATCCCTGCCTGCCCTGCCCTCGACCATGTCCTCCCAACCGATTTGGCTTCTCCAGGATGTGGCTGGTTTTGTCATGTGGCTGTGCATGGAGCCCCAGTTAGCACCTCAAGGTGGCCAGCATGTCTTGTGTTTCCCCACCATCATGAGCTCAGCCTGGAGCACATAGTTGATGCCCTGTGGATGGCCCTAGAAGCCCTCTAGTGCCTGGGAAACGTCTTTCACCTGGTTTCCCGTCTCCCCACTTCTTTCTCCCCCTCAGCTCCCTAGAAATGTCTCTCAACTCCTTCCCTGCCCCAGTCTCAGCTCTTTCCTCTCCTCTCTTTCCTGTCTCCATCCACTTTACCCTCTTTGTCTCTCAGCCCCCTCCAGCCCCCACTGTCCCACACAAGACCCAGTTGTCCTAGCCATGTCATCCCTGTTCACTCTGATCTTTCTACTCTGTCCTTCCAGTCACTAAGGGAGGTCACTCTGCAGCAGCAGTAACAGCAGTTCCCACTTACTCAGTGTGTACAATGGCCCCAGTAAATAACTTTGTGTGTATCGCCCTAGTTAACCTTCATCATGACCCCACAATAACAGCAGCAATGCTACTATCTTCATCGTACAGAGAGGGAAACTGAAGTTAGCAGAGCCTAAATACCTGCCCTAAGTCACACTAGTGGTGTGGATGGGATTTGAATGGGACAGTTTAATTGCAGAGCCTCTCTCTTAACCATTAGCTACACAGCCTCACCTATTGAGCTGATCACATTGTTTGTCTTGACCTACATTTCAACCTTGTAATGGGATGTGTTGTGTTAATAGATCTTCCTATATTACTCACTAGGAGTGTCAGAATTTGAACCTAGGCTTGTTTGTCTCCAGGGCAACGGGGAGAGGGCGATTTCTCACAGGCCAAGGCAATAAGGGGGTACACTGTTTGTAGAAAATGTTTTAGAAAATTAATAATCAACTAAATGGGTTTGCTTTTTCTGATCATTTATTTGCACTGATGATTCTAGACGGTGTCAGTGATAAATCACTCCTCCCTGCTTGGATGGACACTCTCACTCACTCTCACCACCCCATCTTAACCACTGTGCTGGTTTTAGAGCAAATGGAGAGTAACTCTACAACTTCAATTTAGCAAGACAGCCTTGAACTTATATTCCCTGGACCTCCTACACATTTCCTTCAGTGGCCTTTCTTGAGAGACTTGGTTCATCTCAGCCCCTCTTCCTCTTTCCCTAGTTCCTCCTTGCTTTTCTCATTTCTTTGCTCCAGTGAGACTTACAGGGTTTTTTTTTTTTGATCAATAAATCATTTTTAATTAATTCAGTTAATTGAATATTTGTGCCCATTATTAAAAAAACAAAATACAGGAAAGTACTAAAAAGAAGTGTTTTTAATTCAACTGAAGTACCACAATGCAAAACTATCACAAACTAAAGGAATATTTGCAGCAAATATAACTAAGTTTGTAGTTGGCTTATTAATTTTTTTACATAATTTTATTTTCATAACCAAATCTAATTGTATTCACCTTTGTAATTTTTATCTTTTATTTCTAAGCACAAAAATCCTATCTCTCACTAGAGGTTGAAAATATTTACTTTTAAGTTCTTAATTTTTTTATAAGTTTTGTTTGATTTGATTTCTTCTCACAATAAAACTCCTTCATGTAGTGAGAATTTATTTTGGTATATAACATGAAGTAAATAACTAAATTGATCTTTATACCAAGTAATTAATCAATTGTCCCAACCCCATTTATTGAATTTTTTTTCTTTTCTCTATTGATACAGGAGGCCTGGTTTTTTTAATTATTTTGTATTAATAGAATAGCATCCATTTCTGGTTGTTCTATTCTGTTTCACTGATCTGTCTTTTCTGATATCAATCAGATACTGTTTTAGTGACTATATCTTTATCACATGTTTTAATGGCTGATAAAACTATTTCCATCTCAACTACATTACTCCTTCCTCAAAAAATCTTTAGCATTGTTGCCGGCCTATTCTTTCACATAAATGTTAGAATAAGTTTACCAAGTTCTGAGAAAGACACACATTTGGATCTTTTAAATCATGAAACCTATAAAGCAACTGACAGAAACTGAGATTGGTCAAATACACAATCTTCCAGGTCCTATTTTATATCCCTCAGTAAACCTTGGTACTATTCTTATAAAGATTGTGTAAATGTCTCATAAGATTGTTTCCCTTTCTATAGCCTGTGTTTTATTATTAATGTGCAAGGTTATTTTTAAATTTTTTATAATTCTTACTGTAAAATTAATGCATAAATTCTGGCCAAGATGGTGGGTTGTATGCACATGTTTACCTCCTCTCTCTCCCAAAATCTACTAAAATGATGGCAAAGGGAATTTTTTAAGAAAGAGATCCTTAAGATCAAAAAAGATGTAAGCTAAGAAAATTTGGGAAGCTGGAAACAGATAGACTAAGGAAACCGGTTTAGGAGACCAGAGGAGCTAAACCTTAAGGCAGTGGTGGGGAAAGTTAGAAGAGTGGCAATTTATACTGCAAAACCCTGAACCTTTGTTCAGTAATGCCAACCCCGAGTTCCCGTGAAAGTGGAAGCAAAGATGGATCTGAAAATTAAAGGACCAGTTGAAAATCTTTTAAGAAGCAGAGAAATCTCCATTCCACATTCCCCCACCCCAACTGAAGACTGGAGGTTTGCTTTCTAGAATGGAAAGCAAATGGAAAGGGACTCTGGGGGGAGCACCCCAGGCATAACTGGCAAGGAGATTGGGGTCCTCACACCAAACACCCCAGCACTGAGGACAGTACCCTGGCCTCAGCTGTGCCTGAGAAGCCCAAGTCTAAAGTCCCCATTTTTAAATATTATTAAATGAAACACTTAAGCTTCTTCCATGAAACACAGAGAGCAAAACAAACAGGAAAAAAGAAAAGGAACCTGGAAGAAACCAATCAATTCAGAGAGAACAACACTTTAAAATAACGATCATTCTCTTCTTATGGAGATACCTTAAAGCAATACAAATAGATCTATCATTTGATCCAGCAATCCCATTACTGGGCATCTACCCAAAAGAACAAAAGACACTCTATAAAAAAGACACTTGCACTCGAATGTTTATAGCAGCTCAATTCACAATCGCAAAGATGTGGAAACAACCCAAGTGCCCATCAATACATGAGTGGATTAATAAAATGTGGTATATGCATACCATGGAGTACTATTCAGCTATAAGAAACAATGGTGATATTGGACTTCTTGTATGGATAGAGCTGGAACCCATTCTGCTAAGTGAAGTATCCTAAGAATGGAAAAACAAGCACCACATGTACTCCCCAGCAAATTGGTTTCACTGATCAACACCTAAGTGGACATATAGGAATAACATTTATCGGGCGTCGGGCAGATGGGAGGGGGGAGGAGGGGATGCGTATATACATACATAATGAGTGCATTGTGCACCATCTGGAGGATGGACATGCTTGAAGCTCTGACTCGGGGAGGGGAAGGGGGGAAGGCAACACACATAACCTAAACATTTGTACCTTCATAATATGCTGAAATTAAAAAAAAGAGATCTCATATATGTGACCAAAAAAGGTGCTTTACAAAGGAGCTTGCCAAACACAAAAAGAGCTCTTAGAAATTAAAGATACAATAGCAAAAATGGAAAATGCCATGAAAGGACTGGAAGACAAAGATTGTGGAAACCTCCCAGAAGGTAGAACAAAATATCAAAGGTTTAGAAAGCATAGAGGATTGAACAGCAGCCCCCTAAAAAGTTATGTCCACATCCTAATCCCCAGAATCTGTGAATGTCACTTTATAAGGTAAAAGAGTGAATATTGCCTTACATGGTAACAGATGTGATTAAATTAAGGGTTTTGAGATGAGGAGATTTCCCAGAATTATCTGGGTGGTCCCTAAATGCAATGACAAATGTCCTTATAAGAGAGAGGCAGAGGAAGACACAGATAGACAAGACGGCAATGTGACCACAGAGACAGAGACTGGAGTGATGCGATTACAAGTTAAGGATGCTTGTGGCCACCTGCTGGAAGAAGCAAGGAACAGATTTCCTTCTCAGGCTTTCAGAGGGGATGCGACCCTGCTGACACCTTGATTTTGGACTCTGGCCTCCAGAACTGTGAGAGAACAGATTTCAGCGTTTTAAACCACCGTAAGCTATTGTGGTATTCGTTACAGCAGCCCCAGGAAACTAATACACCATCCTCCACCAGGCTCTGCGCCTCACTTGGTGACAGCAAACTCTGAGCCTCTCAGCGCTGGGAGTCATCTTGCAGGGTAAGTTCTGGACACATAAGTAGCAAATTGAGGAAAGCATATTCCTAGGAGGAATGTTTAGTGAACAGACCCACTCATTACAGGGAAGAGCCATGTGTCTTCATTCCCAGGAACAAGATGCCACGTCTAAACAAAAGGGCAAGATTCTCAGATACTTGTGAAATGTGCAACTGAGGAAGGCCAGTAGGGATTCTGTGACGAGGAGGCCCACAGCAGACTCCAGCAGGTAGGGCTGCGCACGGTCCCCAAAGGCGAAGGCCAGAGATGACCCATGGAAGGGCAGTGCAGGATCCCCTGCCATTCACCAGGACATTCATGTGTGCCCTGCACACTTCCTACAGGAGTTCTGAAAACGCAAACAGAAAATCAAAGCCCAAGCCAAAAGAAAGGGACAGAAAAAATCGCCCAAACCCTGGCTAAAGTCGTAGAGAATATGGAACCTAGTACCACCTGTCAAGATAGTCAAAGAAGACAGGTAAGGGAAGGGAAGCAATTATTCTTGTCGGATAAAAAGAAATCTACCAGTTCTTTGGGAGTGACCGGCTTTCTCCTGTTACTGGGTTGTAAGAGGAATTCCCCACACTGGACCAGTCAGGGCCAATGGGATTCCGTATTAGCAACTAGCGTCAGGGCCCCGCTGGTCCGCTAAGATGGCTGGGCCACACCACGCCAATGCACAGGGCCCCAGATGCATGGGGATGACAGCCTGCACATCGCTGACTGGCTGAGCCGAAAGGAAAACAGAGCTCTGGGTGCCTTCCCATCTTGTACGTGTAATAGGAACCTCACCGAGAAAAGGCGAGAAGACAAACAGCCTTCCGAAAGCGCCCTGTCTGCGCCAGGGCAAAATATCATCAGCTGCCTGCAGATGGACACACCGGGATTTAGGTTTCTATCAGGCCAGCCTCTTGTTCTCTGAGAACTTGTTACAGAGAGCACATCTTGGGGTGCATTCCATCCCTAAAACACCAGCGATTTGGTCCCTATATCTAGGGGGCTGTCTTCACTGCACGCCCTTCCCTCCATCAACATGGGGCGGGTGGCCCAGTGCTGCTCAGCACTGAAGACACAGGATGTGGTTGTGGGCAGGAGCTAAATGTGAAAAGTGTTGTTTGCAGAGCGGCAAAGAACTGACCAATAATGAGACCGATCCTCGAAGCTGCTGATAACAGGGGACAGAGGCCGGGCTAGAATGCAACCCCCAGTAAATCACTGTTAATTGCCAGTGAGACAGGAACGAAGGCTCTGCTTGAACTTGCAAGTTTATTTCAGGTTATTCCAAAGCCTGCCCGGGCTCCTTGGCAAGAAGGCAGAGGCGGGCAGAGGGGGTGGAAGAAAGACTGCTCCCCACCCTTTTCTAACTGTGGGATAATGTTTTGTAACATCCACACCAGCAGCTGATGGCTATGGGAATGCGCACACACTTAATTTAATACAAACAGAAAGTCTACTTATTCTTCCCACCCTTGCAGGCCAGGCTGAAGCGTGGTATTTGGGATAATTAACTGCATCGACACATTAACGTACACAGACAGGGAGCAGAGATAACAAGCGTGAGTCACCAGGAGCAGGATTCCACAACTGGCTGCTAAGAGTGAGTCGGTGCAACATCGTCCCACTTGGCACAGGACATAAGAGGACGTGTAAGCAGACAAATGGATAAAGAAAATGTGGCGCACACACACACACACATATATATATACACAATGGAATATCATTCAGCCGTAAAAAGAAGGAAATCCTGCCATTTGCAACAACGTGGATGGACCTGGAAGACATTATGCTAAATGCAATAAGCCAGGCACAGAAGGACAAATACTGCACGATCTCACTCATATGCAGAATCTAAAAAAAGTTGAGGTCACAGAAGGAGAGAGCAGAATAGTGGCTGCAAAGGCTAGAGGTGGGAGAAATGGGGAGATGTCGGTCAAAGGGCATAAACTTTCAGTTACAAGATGGAAAAGTTCTGCAGATCTAATGCACAGCATGGTGACTGACGATAGTTAATAACACAGTATTGTTTACTTGAAATGTGCTAGGACATAGATCTTAAGTGTCCTCACAATACACAACACACAGACACAAATGTAGCCATGGGAGATGATGGCTGTGCTAATTCCCTTGATTGCGGCAATCACTTTGCAATGTATATATATATCAAATCTTCACATTGTGTGCCTTAAACGTATATAATTTTTATTTGTCAATTTGACCTACATAAAGCTGAGGGTAAAAGAAGACTGCACCTGCCCTCAAGGAGCTGGCCACTCCATAACTGACATCACTACTTAATAACTACAACACAAGCAGAACGGGAACAAAACCCTATCTTCCATGAAAACCGATTATGAAATTCTGGGGGCACCTATAGGTGCTCCTCATGATGGTGGTTTCTGTGGCTGGGTGTGAAAAATCACTTCTGATTTTTAAAAACTTTATTATGAAAATGTCACACACATGGAGTAGAGAACAGTAAAAGGAGCCCCCATGAATCTGTCACTGAGCATCATGAGCCACAAACATTTTGCCATCCTGGTTTTATCGCTGCCTTCTCCCTTGTTGCTGAAGTATTTAAAACAAGCCCATTTAAAATATAATACGTATAAGTACTATACTATGTATAAATACTTCAATGTGTCTCTACCAGATAAAACCTTTTCATATTAATTCAAAACCGAAGATCAGACTCAATTAAATTAACATGCCCAAATTGTATCCTTTGGTTATTTTGGGCACCTCCTGCCAAGATACAGGACACAGAGGGTAGCACTGGGAAGAGCCCCTGGAGTTGAGACATCCAGTCCTCTTTTGCCACCAGCAAGCAGGGTGACCCTGGGCCAGCTGATCCACTAATAGAAAACCAGAGAGGTTAGTTTCTCAAGTTTTATCCAAACTCCAAATACCCCGAATACTGTCTATAAATTCACTTTCATCCTCCCCTTTGAACAGTGCAATATGTACACATGCATATAGGTTAATTTAAATTTGTACAAGGATGGGGAACTAATATTTAAATTGTCCTAATCAGATTACACACACCAGAGACTGATGGTTAGCTGAAAGACTCCACTCAGAAGTCCACACCCCAGAGGCAGCTACTACAAGGCTTCAGCTATTTTTGTGGATGCTAAAAATGTTTCTTTGCTGAAATAAGTGTGGTGTACAAGATATTAATAAATGGAGTGGCTGGAAATACTGTTCCAGCACATCCGTCCTTGCATGAACAGGATCTAAGAATATGGGTACGCCCTCAGTCTATACCACTCACGGTTACATGCTAGGCCTGGGACAAAATGCACTGCCGTGTTCACCCGATACTGGAAGATTCTGTTGCCTGATCCACTAGGGTAGCTAAATCCCACCCCAGGAATTTTCGTGCACCTGCCTTAAGGCAGGTGCTTTTTGGGCAGAACAGCTAGAAGGCTGGGACTTCACCAGGCCCATGGCAGAAGCTGTCAGACTGTTCTTGGGCCTGCTTGCCAACACATGTTTGGGGTGTAGCTGCATTTGGTCTGAGATTTGTTTTCACTGGAACCTCAACTGAGAGGAAAATTGCACAGACGGGACCCTCCGTAGCTCACCACTGGAGGCCACAGGGTTTACGAAAAACACCCACAGTATGGTTATCTCCTCACTTTCTAAACTTCTACTCTCATTTCTCTCCATCTGGAACTGCCCCTCGCCTTTTTCCCATTTTGCATAAATCCTTTCGATCCATTAAAGCCCAGTTCTAGTCCTGCCTTCTCCAACTACTGGGACTCGGGCGGCAGGAAGGCAACGTGGAACTGAACTTCGTGTTTCCCATGACCAAGAAACCTATTTGGGAACTGCAGAAATACTAGGAATTCCTTGCCTTGGCAGGCTGCAGGGCCCGCGGAGAGGACAGTCCCTAAGTGCCTGGCCTGTGGCTGGTGGGGACAAAGCTAGGATTACTCTTTCTTCTTCTTCATCTCTCCTCATCACTTTTTGGACACAAAAAGCTACAGTAACGCTGAAAACTTCGCTCAATCTGGTTGTCCACACGCTCTTTCTCAAAGGAGAGCGCCAGGTGGGCTGGTGCAGGGAAGGGGACGGGGGGTGGGGGGAAAAGGGCAGGGATTTGTCACCATCCTTAAAGAAGTCCAGCTCAGCTGGGAAGAGGCACCGGCAGATAAACGGCTTCTGGGGTGGGGAGCTACGAATGCGGATTCTGAAGAGCACAGACTGGCAGGCGAAGCCCCACATCAGATCAGAAGAGAAAGAAAGAAAAAAATTATTTACCAAGGTCAGAATTTGGGCCATGGAAAATTCCCCATGCTTACATCTTTTTTTTTTTTTTGCAGCACAAAAGTACAGGGAAGATTATTACTTTTTTTTGTGGGGGAAAAAAAGGCCCCTTTATAGCCCATAAACTTAATGAATTAAATGCGACTCCTGTGTGTGGGTAATATGGCTGTGTCCTATTACATTTTCCCAAGGAAAAAAAGATAAAATAGAATGCCTCTCCCCCCGGAACCTCTACATTAACTTCTCCCCAGCAAGTTGCATCCTGTAGAGAAAGCAACAAGCAAAGGGTTCTTTCCCTTAACTTGGATGAAACAGCAAAATTCTTGACTAATTTGTTCTAAATTGAAGTTTCTTGTTGGGCCTGAGGACCGATGCTGTAAGAGCTGTTTTGTGGAGAATCCTGGTACAGTGGGAGAGTTTAACCTCACAGTGACCACTGGTCTTGTCGCTTGGTCCCTGGGCAAGCCCTAGGGCTGCCTTGGGAGCCCTCCCTCCCAGCCCAGGAGCTCCAGGTTCCCAGATTTTCCCTCTGTAAACACCAAGCCTACCCTTCGGCTGACTTGCCATTGTTTCTACCAGAATTTACGGCTGAGATAAGGGAAGCTGCAAAGGGCGGGGCGGGCTTGCCATGAGTGAAATAACCCAGTATTTTCTTTTGCTTTATTCTCCGTATCTCAATGTCCAGAACAGAAGGGGCGCTGGCTCCAGAAGCACTCATGATGCCAAATACCTTCTCAATTACTTCTTTTGTGTACTTTCTTCTATTTTTATTAATTTAAGTTTTTATTGGGAAAAAGGGAATATATACACAGGGTAAAAACATGGATATATCAAGTAGCAGTACAAATACAAGCTATGAAAGTTCCTTTCCCATCTTAGAAACCCCCCAGCATCAGTCCCCTTCCTGGCAACCACTATCAATGGGGTGTGTAGCCTGCCAGGAATTTCCTATGCATAATATTCTCTATATAAAATATTCATAGAAAAACACAGGTAAAGTTCTTTTATCCAAGTAAGCTCACAAAATGCTATACATAGCATCCTGTACCTTGCTATTTTCACTTTCCAGTGTCCCTTGGAGGCAACATACAGATGCACCTCTTTTTAACAGCTACATAGTATTCCATTGAATGGATGCAATGTATGTTTTAAAATATATTCTTCTGTTTATAAAATACTACATAGTTATTATTTTTGCAAAATTTGCATTACAGGAAATGCATGTTAAGGAGGAAAATCCCTTCCTCCCCCCCTTTTTTAAGCTTTCAATCCTACCACTTCAAAGTCCCCCAACCATAGGCTGCCCCAAAATGAGGATGCTGCGACATTCACTTGATGGCCAGCAGAGAGAAGACTAAGGCCATGTCCCCAGAGCTTTGTTTCTACTCCCTGTCCCCTTTGGAAGTCTCCAGACCCTTGTCACCACGGTTACCTGCCAACCCCTTCTCTCTACCCCCAACTCCAAGTAGCAAGATAATCTTGCCCCTTCTCTGCTGGTAAAATTAGTAGGGCCTGAGTCCACAGTGGACAGAAGATGCAGTAAAGTCCCAAGACCACACCTGCCTAGCGCTTGTAGAGGGTACAAAAAACAGGAGCCGCTGCCCTCAGGGTGCCTACGTGCCACGTTAAAGGGTAACACAACACAGTCCCAAAATGAAAATCACCATGATTTCTGAAAGATAGCACTGAAAAAAATAATAATTTTTTAAAACCATCTCACACAAACTCTATGTGCCCAATTCCCTCTCCCCCCTTCTCTGTTGCTTGAGCACCGGGGCTTGGGAGGACATTGGGTCGGTTATTTCATAGACCTTAACATGCTCAGCCCTTAAATCTCCCAGGCAACACCACCCCAAACATCCCAGCTAAAGTTGCAGATTTGAAACGCCTGCACATTATCATTGGATTTTTCTGGAACTTGGTCATTCAAGCAGAAAGGGAAAAAGTGTTTCTGGAAACTTTCTCCATGAGACAAACAGCACAGCTGGCTCAACCTCTGGCACAGAATCACAATGCCAGGGGCAACGGGACTAACAATCAGGACAGTGGTCTCATTTAAAGAGCTGCAGATGTGCATCCTTCCCCGGAGGGTCTTCAGGGATACCCAGCTGAGCGAGAGAGACTCCCTCTCCCCAGCCCTGGCCTCAAATAAAGGCGGATGCTTCAAGCCCCGGCTCTGCTGAGGCCGTTCGCACTGGCTTGGGAGCAGCAGCCCTGGCTCCACGTTTGTTCTGTCTTTAGCTGCTCAGCATTTACACAGGAGCTGCCAAAGTCCTGAACTCACCCCCAAGCTGGATGATTCTAGAAGAAAGAAAAAAAATGCAGCTGTTTCAGCTTCTCTATCCTTGGAAAGAGCTTCCAACTGGAGCTGGAAGGGGCCCAGGGCTGATGTTGCATCCTGAAGAAACTCTTTCCTAGACAGATTTGAGAGAGCTGGGCCTGCGGGATGGGAAGGGTGGTGGGGCGGGCCGAGGAACAGGAACATGGCCCTGGGGAAATGGGAGTTTGTCACTGCACCAGACGTTACCTGCACATTAGTTATTCCAGATTCACGAGAGTGTCTGAGCTCACCTAGTCATGCCAGACGTCACTGGGGGCTGCTGCCTCACACTCTAGCATAGGAATCAGCAAACTATATAGACCTCGGGCCAAATCAAACCCATCATCTGCTTTTGTACGGCCCTCGAGCCACACAAATGGTTTTTTCATTTTTAAACGGCTGAAATAAAATATTTCATGACATATGAAAATTATATGAAATTCAAATTTCAGTGTCCATAAATGTTTATTGGAACATGGCCATGCACATTTGTTTACGTAGCATCTATAGCTACTTACATACCACAGTGCCAGAGAGTTGAGTCACTGCTACATAAACCATATGGCCACAAATCCTAAAATATTTACTATCTATCCTGCTATCTGCCCTGTTCTAGAGCAGGGCAGCAGGCAAAATCAAGGCTATTGTGTAGGTACCATTCCAACCAGAGAGAACAAAAAGGTCCGCAAACTCTTTATTGACAAAATTCAAAATATAATAATTGAGTACAATGCTTTATAATACAGGTCTACTAATGAGAACAGAATTTTTTTTTTTTTAGTGGGGGTAACATTTGGCTTAATAGAGGTTCAATGTTAGTGAGCCTATCATCAAAGCAATTGCAAATGTTTATTTGTAAAGACCGTTCTTAGCTTGAGGGCTATTGGCAGATGGGCTGTAGTTTGCCAACACCTCAGACAAAAAGAAAAGTGATTTTAATTTTTTAATTTCACATTCCAGTACTCTAAGAGTCTCATTAGCAACAAATATTAAAATTTTAAATTGGATTTGGGACAACAAAGTATTACACGGCCAGTCGTACAGTTTCCCCGACCTCTGCCAAAATCTTAGCCCCTTAAAGCGGCACACACTGAACCTTGCGTTGGAGAGATGGGGAGAGCTCCCAGGGGAAGGACTGGGTTTATTCATTGCTGCATAAGCACTTTGGTGAAATAAACCAGCCTACATGGAGCAGCAACTGTGCACCAGACCTTGGCTGGGATCTGGTGGAGGTGCAGTAGGGATGGCACGTGCCATACAGAGAAGTATGAAATTTTATCTATGCTTAAGGGCTTTCAACTTAGAGAAGACTAGGGAATAAGTGCCAGTTAAATAATAGAACTCAACTCTGATATTGATGATGGCACTAAGGTGGCATCTACTAGCACACAGACAGTATTCATTAAATCCTATAAATGCAAAATGCTTTTAACCCAGGTAGAGAACACTCAAGTTTCTTTTCCTCAGAACTGAAGGACCTCTACAATCACTGCTCCCCTTGGAAGAGGGTTACAGCAATTACCTAACTCAAAAACCACAAGGAAGATTATTTTGAAGTGATCAGGGAGACTGAAACGACACTGCAAGTTCAGACCCTGATAACGCAGTTGCTGAACTTGTTACATCCAGAACTGTGGATGTTCAATTAAAAACACACACACAACTTCAACACTATCCAAGGGATTGAAATGCTGAAGACTTAAGAATAGAGAAACATGGGAAGAATAACAGACCACCCAGGCAGAATCAGCTAGGGACTGAGAAACCATTGGAGCTTTCAGGCCTCCCTAGAAGTCACCACCCACAGAGCCATGGGCTGGGAGGGATGGGAGCGAGGTGGAGCGGAGATCCCGGGGGGGGGGGGGTGGCGTTCATATCCTCCTCCACCTGCCTACCCAACACAGGAGAGATGAAGGGCACTCAACATGGTGCTTTCAAATATCACTAGTGGGCATTACACAAGTCAAGACTGTAATACACACAGGAAACATCTCCTTTGGTCCACTGTTTACTAATTCACTTACCCCCTCCTTCCTACTCCCAGACTTCCCAAGACAACCAAATATGAGATGCTAGGAACTTCATTTTAGCCAGCACATGAGGGGTCATCACACAAGTCTGGCAGAAGGAATGTTTTACCAGATTATCTGAAAAGCCTAGCAGAGATATTACTCCTCCAGGACTCTTCAGAGAGGCCAGTCCCAAGGCAAGGATCAAATGCGCCCCAAAGCATGATTTGTAAACTAGATCACTCTGGGTGAAGTCTGGCCAAGGACAACGATGTACTTCTTGGAAAGAAGTCATCACTGTCATCAAGGGGTAGTGGGGTGGTGGGTGGGAAAGACACAAACCTTTGTTGACCGTCTGCTGTAACACAGACATTATACCATAACGCCATACGTATTTAATCAAGAGAGTATAACTTACGCATCAGTGGGCAATGTTGTTTATGGAACCAAGGACTTAGCGAAATAGTACAATGGCATAGAATGGTTACTGGTTGTCCCCAGTGTGATGATGAGGTTTATTCAACAATTATTTATTGAGCTCTGTACTCTTCTAGATAAAAAAACAAATAACACAAAATTCCGCCCACAAATGCCTTAATTTCAATTCAATAAGATATTAATAGCTATGAACCAAGTACTGGGGAAGCTCAGAGGAAGGAGGACCTTCCTGAGAAGGTCCTATCCTGAGAAGGATATTAAAAATGTTGCCATTGTCTTCATTATATCCCCAGAGGCCAGGAGATTTAGACTATAAATGAATAGGTTCTAATACAATGGACTACAATTTCTTCGAGAAATGGTCTGTTTCCATCAAGCAATGTTGACTTGTTTCTCCTGCAAATGTCTACTCTCAGATAGTCAGAGACCTCTACATCTAAGATGCGCCTGAGTTAAATTAGCTGTCCCCCAAAAGACCAAAGCTAAGGGCGTAAAGGAGGAGAAGCAATAGACCCCCATCTTCTACCTTTCCTAGACAATCCAAGAAATGCCCAGAAAGGACCCACAGAGGAGGAATCTTGGTGTCCAGGCCTGCAGGAATACCCTTGTCATCTCTGGTCATCACGGAGGGTATCTGGGCCAGGGAGCCCCAGACCTGCCAACCATAAGGAAGCACCTGGCCCAGACCCAGAGACAAAGTCAGCAACACCGGGATCTTCAGAACCAGGACACGCTGACCTGGCCTCGATATACTATTTTCCCATGATAAAAAAAAAAATGAGTCACCCACAACCCAGTAGAATAGTTAAAATTTCGGAAAAATTTGTCCCATAAAACAAATGGTCTTGGAGAATGATTGGGAGAAGGAGGAAGAGACAGACAGACAGACATTTTTCTCCTTTCGAAGAAATTCTGAAATACTGAGGCAACTTGGAATGCATGTTTATTGCCATTTCCAGGCCGAAGACTTTTGAGGTTTCTTGTCCTGTGTGGGTTTACCCCATATTCCTACAAGCGAACGCTTCCAGAGCAGTCACATGATGCTCCCCTAATCCCGTAACTCCCAAACCCCAAGTGTTTGATGAAGTCTGAAGATGTGAACGTTAAGTAGGCCTCTTTCTTGAGTAAAGCAGTTCCCTGGCCTAACAACTCCCCAGAGAGTGGAAATCAGCCAAGGTCAAAGACTGGGTCTGCCTGGGAAGAGATGATGATTTCATTGGTTGGGACTTTACAGGCCTCTGTATGTTTTATGTAGCAAATACTTTTGCTATCCCCTTGCAAGGGGTGGGTTTGGGGGGAGACAGAACTCCATCCCTGCCAGGGATCTTGAGTCATACAATCTGAGAAGAGATTGTAGCCTAAGTCAGAGCCCCCTTCCCCACTGTCTAGGTTCTCAGCGGCGATTTAGTGCAAGGTGATGACGCTATTTATGTCCAGAAAGCTTCCTTTCCAAGGTGTGGGGCTCTCCCCCCCCTCAAGACTCACTCACCCCAGTCATTCTACTGTGAGGAAGCAGATGCTGGCTCCAGGGAAGACACTAAGTGGAACTTCCCACTGCACCCTGGATGGTTTCTCCATTGACAAGGTGCCACAATCGCCTGACCCAGTGCTGTTTGAAAGACAATCCTGTAGGTTTTTGTGTCTCAAAGCCTTGGTTTCCTCATATTTATAGTAGGAATGAAAAACTTTACCTGTGCTCCTAGACTTGTCAGGATTAAATAAGGTAATTCACTAAAGCATTTGTGAGAGGGCATGGAAACAGAACTAGCTCTTATTTACTACACGTTTCTAGGCAGCAGGAACCATGTTAGATTTGATCTGCAGTGTCTAACCCTGTACTATAGATAAAAGTCTAATAAACGCTTATGATGAGATTTTTTTTTAAAATCCAGAGTAAAAGAATACGTCATAAAGCTACAAGAATGAAAGCAGTATACCCACAGCACATGAATGGACGGTGAGATCAACGGGAAAGACTAGACTGCACAGAATAGACCTTAATATATACAGTGACTGAGTTTATGATGAAGACATTGGGAAAGAAAGATAATCAAAAAACATCGTTGGCACAATAGGGTAGCTATCTGGAAACGCATAAACTTAGACCTCTCTATCATATTTTACGAAGAATTATTTTAGATGGTTCAAAAATTTAAGACACGAAAAATAAGATTGCAAAAGTACAGAAGAAAACACAGCAGGTGGGAATGTAAAATGGTGCAGCCGCTTTGGAAAAGTCTGTCAGTTTGCCAAACGATGAAACATAAAATTACCATATGACCCAGCAAGACCACTGAGGTGTGTGTATATATATATACACACCCAAGAAAAATGAAAACATATGTCCACATAAAAACTTGTATACAAATAGTGATGGCTGCATTATTCACAATAGCCAAAAAGGAGAAATAACCCCAATTTCCATCAATGGATAAACAAAAGGTGTCACATCCATGCATATCCATACAACAGAATATTATTTAGCCTTAAAAGGGAGTGAAGCACTGATACACACTTGAACTTGGATTGAACCTTGAAAAACATTATGCCATGTTAAAGAAGTCACAAGAACCTGTATATTATATAATTCTATTCATATGAAAGTCTAAATAGGGAAATCTATAGAGACAGAAAACAGATTAGTGGTTGCTTAGGGCTGGGAGAGGGAGGAGAGATCACTAAAAGATATGGGGTTTCCTTCTGAAGTGATGAAAATGTTCTAAAATTGACTGTGGTGATGGTTGCCCACATCTGTGAATATACAAAAAGCCACCAACTTGTACACTTTAAATGAGTGAATTATGGTATGTGAGTAATATCTCAATAAAGCTGTTTAAAAACAATACAAAGAAAAGATAGGAGATTTTTTTTTAAGTATGATCTTAAGGAAAGATTTTCTAAGTATAAGCAAAACCCGGAGCCCAAAAAAGGAAATAAATTCAGAAAAATAAAATTCTACTTTGGAAAAGTAAACATAAAAGCAAGTCAAAAGACAAGAAATTGGGGGAAATCATTGCAGCTCATATTCCAAGGGTTAATTTCCTTAACACATAAAAAAGCTCCTACAAAGTTAAGTTTATAAGACCCACAATCTAATTGAAAAATGGAGAACGCACATCCAGGGTACACACACACACAAATGGCTCTTAAACACATGAAAAGATGTTCAACTTCACTCACAGGAAGAGAAATGCAAATTAAATTAGGAAGAGACCCCGCAAAGAGATAGATTTGCTCTAAGGGGCAAACGTGACAGTCTGATAACATACTGTGTTGACGAAGTTATGGGGAAACAGACGCTCTGACACTTTACCCACGAGAGCGGGAAAGCACTCAACTTCCCCGGACAGCAATTTGGCAGTAGCTATACAAATTGGAAACACACACATCCTTTGACCCAGCGGTTCTATTCTGAGGTTTTATGCTGTAGATATCCTTCATATGTCTGAAATGACCTGCATGCAAGGAAATTCATGGTGGCATTGCCTGTTACAGAAAAAAATTGGGAAAAACTTGAAATGCCCAATGATTATATGAATTCTGTAATCTCAAGGAAATACGGAGCAGAGAGCACGGCAAATCTGTCAGGAATGAGCTCTAAGATACATCCTTGACTTTACTGAGAATGTCAACTCTCACTCATATGAGAGCTGAAAAACTTGATCTCATGGACATAGAGAACAGAGCGATACAGACCAAAGACTGGGGGTGATAAAGAGAGACTGGTTATGGGTACAGACTTCCGATAAGATAGAAGAAATAAGTTCTAATGTTTGACAGCAGACTATGGAGATAATACTTGGCAACAGTATTATATATATTTCAAAGTTACTAGAAGCAGGAATTTGAAATGATACCAATGCATAAAAATGATAAACGCCCAAGGTGACGGATACCCCAAATAGCCTGACTTGATCATTACACATTCTATGCATGTGAACACTCACACGTACCCCACAAATATGTAAATTAGTATACATCAGTAAAAGAAAAAACCAGAAGATCTACAGTGATATGCTCCATTTGAGGGAAAGAGGAAGAATTACATATACACGGCTGCTTGTACATGGGCTATGTCTTGAAGGATATTTAATAAACTGGGGTGGTGCCTGCCTCCGGCAAGGACGGGTAAATGAATACAGGGGGCTCATGATTTATTGTATTCTTTTACTTCTTAAAACTTTGTACCGCAGGGGTTAGAAACGAGACAGAAAGGGACAGGAGGGGAGGAAAAGGAGGAAAGGAAGGAAGGGAGCAAGGAAGAGAAGGGGAAAAGAGAGAGAAGAGAGGGGTAGTTAGGATTATTGCAGAGAGGAGAAAAAAATATGTGGATGAATACACCCCGGACATACCATCGAGGGTGGGATTCTAGGGGTTTTCACACTCCACGTTACAAACTTCTGCCACATGCACGTGTTCTGCAGTAAGCATGTATGACTTTTGCCATAAAAATATAGATGTAAAATTACTACATGGGACTCCTTGCAGAGTGAAGTAGCAATTTGAAATGTGTAGCTGCTGTGTATGCTATTTTAAATTATTTAAAATAACTCCATCTGATAAAACAAAAATAACAAAAAGAAAAGAAGAAAGAAAAACTGAGTTTTCCCAGTTGGGCCCAACCAGCTTGGAAATCTGACCCTTTTTCCTCTGCCCTGGAAAGCTGGGGGAAACACAGCCGAGAGGGAAAGGGAGGCAGGGCTGGATGGAGGTTGGGGCTAGCCTGATGGCGGACAAAAGCCCTCAATCCTTCCACCTGCTTCCCCAGCTCACTCTCTCTTCCTCTCAGTCTGCCCTGCCCCCTCCCACACGGTTACAGGAAGAACAAAGCAGGCCCCGAGTCCTGGCCCCGGCTCTGTCCCTCCAGCTCCCTCAGCCCCAGCGCCTGCACTCATTCAATGACAATGGCAGCCCCAGCAGAACCAGCCCCCCCCAAACCCTGTGATCCCATGACAACTGCAAAGGGTTCTGCAGATATGTCAAGAGGATGAGCCGTCATCCTGTAAGGAAACTTCTAGAAGACAGCGTTTGGGAGGTGCAACACTCCCTCTCATTACTCAGGGCCTGTCTCTGCAGCCACGAGCTCCATCCTTCCCTCTGCCTCCGCCTCCAGCCGCGCCCTCTCCACGGCTGCTCGGGCCTCCCTCGCTCAGTCAATGGCACCTTGTCTGTGGTCCTGAGCCTGCTCCAAGTGATGAACCAACTTCATTGGGAGCGTCTGCTGTGAGAAGGGCCATTGTTCCCCCACACTTGTCCAAAGCCTCCATTTAGGGCCGGCTGTGAGCGTGGATGGAGGACATTCATCACCCGGAACATTTGCCAACAAATGAGAGACAGCTGTTGGGCTCGAATGGCGTGTGGCTGAATGTCGCCCGGGGTGAGATTTAGTTTTCAAGTGAGAATATCCACACTTATCTTTTCTTCTAAATTGTAAGAAACAGGACAAATGCTCACCTTCCCCAGCCAAGCCAGATTCCGTGATCACCCCACTAATCACGTGGCGCTTAAGGCACCTCGGGAGCACAGCGGCGCTGATTACACCCCCCTCTGGGCCCACAGAGAGCACCGCGCCCAGGTCACGGCCCAACCCACTGTGGCCAGGGACCAGGCCTTGCCTCTCTGAGTGTTCCGCGTGCGCACAGCCGCCCTGCACCCACATACTCAGCGGTGACTTCGGGAAGGCCCTGGGCCTGGCTGAAAGGGGCAGAAGAGAAACTCAACAGAAACTCCTGAGAATTAGCAGGAACAAAGCAAATGCTCACCTATGTGCCAAACACTATGCCGAACATTTCGGGGACTGTAACATGAGCCGTGGAGATAAGACAGGGACACTGGGAACAGAGACCCACCTACACCAGGGGAGTTAAGTGCTGATGGGGCCCCCTAGGGCATACAAGCCCCAGGACCAGAGCTGGCTTCGGGGAGGAGGGGGCGGCGGTGACCGGGTAGATGGAGGGTGGGAGCAGCTCCCTGTATGAGGAGCAGCGTGAGCACAGGACAGGAAGACAGGACACCTGGAAGCCAGGCACAGAGAAAAGCTCCCTTTCAGGAAAGACTGTTTCCTCAGGGCAGGGCTCTTAGAGACAGTCAGAGTCCCAAGCCTTAGCCATGAGCGATGCTGGGGAATCTTCCTCCCTGTCCTAAAGGAAAACACGAAGACGGCTGGAGGACACCGCACTGAACATCAGACCCAAATGTGGCCGTGGGCCAGGTCGGAAGCCATCTGAGGACAAGGGATCATGTTCAGCTTGATCAAGTTAGACCAGGCAGCGAATGTGCCTAGGCGTCAGATGGAGCTGGGTTTGGATCCTGCCAGGCAGGCCGTGGGCTTTGGCTCTGGCTGACTCTGGCCTCAATTTCCTCCATTCTCAGAATAAGAATGATGACATTTATGGCTGGATCCCTTTCTCTCCACCCCACACCCGGTTCTGATTCTGTTGGCCTGGAATAAGATGAAAGTATCTGATGGAAAAGCTTTGGGAAGCCTTTTATTAACATTCTCAGCCCAGCCTAGCTCAGGCGAACAAGTCCCTGCATTCCAGGGGACTTCTCCCTGAGTGAAGCAATGCCAAGAATGTCAGTGAAGGATCTAAGATGCTCTGCTTACTCAAACTGTCCCAGGTATTCAGCTACCCTAGGAGGCTACAGATACCCGGCAGAGGGTGGGGGTCGGGCAGGTCAGGCTCTTACCATCGCCTCTCGGGAGTCTCCAGGGATTCGATGAGATGATGAGTAGAAAATGCCCAGGGCAGGGATGTTGGTGATAAGCGAGTGTGAATGGCCACTATCAGATGTGGCAGCCAGGCTTGGACTCACCTGAGTTAGTAATGGCTTCCCAGCCAGTAGCTGTGTGACAGGCAAGTTAAAAGCCCGGGGGGTGGGGGGTCTCCGTTATCACCCGGAGAAAATGGCCATCACAGGACATCTGACACCTCACTGGGATATTGGTGAAGGGAAATGATGGAACATATTTTGAAATGAAAAGAGGTACTGGCATTAATTATTATCTGTAATAATCACTCTTGATAGTGACGTACCACTTAACATCAAGAAGGCAGCAGCTGCAGAGCAGGGAGGCGAAGAGGGTCCGGGTTGACAGGTGGGGGCTCTCCCCTCGGCAGGGACAGTGCTAGAAGTGGGGAGAGTGAGATGAACGTGTGCCAAGCACCCCTGCCCTACCCGGGCTGCAGCCAGCTCTGCGCCTGCCCCACGGCAGCTGCCAGGAGGACCCAGGGTTCCTTGGGCCCAGGAGGACCCCATGGCCAGGCCAAAAAAGCAGCAGCCAGGAAGTGACTGGACAAAGCATACCCGGCAACAGCATGTCTCTGAGCGGGTGTCCCAGAGTTACAACTAGCGCTGGGGCCATGCGGGCACCAGTCCTGTGACTGCAGAGGGCTTACCAGCCCCCCTCATTGCAGAATGAGGGCACTCACATCGCAGACAGGCACCCTGGCATGGAAGGTCCATTAGCCACAGGACTGGGATGAACTGGCCGAATCCCTTATTGACTCTTCACTTGCCTGTGCACCATGATCCTGTATCTAATCGCTCATCTCATCAGCCCATCTCAAACACGATTCCACCAACTCTGGGTCTCTGTGACCAGGAGCGTCTGCCTTCTGGCTGTAAATGTTCCAGGGCTGAGAATTAGTCAGGAGCAAATTAGCAATAACTATGGTTGCACTACAGGCTCGCCTTAGCCTGGAATTGCAATGCCCAATACAATGCTGAATGATCAGCTTTTATATCTGTGCAGCTATTTCCAGTCTTCAAAACACTTTTATGCATAGTTTCTCATTGGTCTTCCCAAAAAGTCTGTGTCATAAGGAGTGTGGCGGTTATTATAGATGGGGAAACCTGAGGCTAGGTAACAAAGGTCTAACGAGGTGCAGTGCTTTCATACTGATGTTTCAGCCCTCCTTAGTGATTCAGCTTCCTGCTCCTGACACAGCCTCATGGCGGCATGGCTGAAAGCTAAGGTTGTAGGCAGCAGAAACACTGTAGATCCACGGCAAATGCAGCCCAATGTCTTGTTTCACCACCAACAACGAGCGCTGTGGGAGTCTGACCACGTGCTGAACCTACTGCCAAGCTCCCCAAGTCCAAAATTTCACTCCATCCTAGCAAATGCCCAGGAAGAAGGTATCAGCCCCTTTCAGAGGAAGAAACAGGCTCAGAAACAGTCACCTGATGTCACAAGTGTCCAAGCTTCATGTGAACCGGGGCTACATGTAGCCAAACGCTGCAACTTTTGAACGCTGTTCTGTTCCCTACAACTAAACAGAGACCTCAGACCGTCTGGACAGTGGGGGAATGAAGCATTCAACTGGGGAGAAGCAACTGGGAGACACTGGCTGGTCAAAGGTCAAAAAACTGCCTTCCTTCCTTGCTTTGCCTGTGGAAGGACACAGGATGCTCGGGGATCTCAGGTGACTTCCCTGCCCCTGCCGCAGTGAGCACTCCGTGCCCTCCCTCACCCCAGGGCCCCCTTCAGTGAGATGAGGACAACTGCAATAGGCAGCAGCACTTCGACCTCTTCAGGAAAGGACCAAGGAGGATATTATTTTAGGATACGCTTGGATTTTTCCTATGGAAAAAGGACACTTTTGAATGCAAGGTAGTCTACCTGGTGGTAACCTATCCATTTGGCAGTGGCAGTAGCCACTCAGCTGGGTGGCGGGGACGCTAAGCTTCACTGCATGTGAAGTGCTCTCAGACTAAGAGCCAAGCTTCCTGCATGGCCCCACTCTCCCTCTCAGTGACAAGCCCCTTCCCAGCCCCACAGACAGACACAAACACACCATTCTAGCGTGAGATGGCCTCAGGACCTTTGCACTTGCTGTTCCCTGGGCCTGGCTCTCCACACGGCAGGGTCCTCCTCTCCACTTAGGTCTCAACCCAAATGTTCCCTCCTCAGAGAGGCTCCCCGTGACTCCCCTGGCTAATGCCAGACACCCCACCACCACCCCCAAATTACTCCCACAACATCCTGTTTTCTTTTTTCATGTAACATTGCTCTCTGACATCATCCTGTCTTAGAACAGTGCTTGCTTGTTGATGGTCTGCTTTCCTCCACTAGAAAATAAACTCCCTGAGGACAGGGCCTCATCCACACTGTCATAAATCCTCTGGACTGGAAAGAACCCTGAGCCTGATACTTGAACTTGAGGAAACAGAAATGAAGGTCTTTACTGTCCCACCACTTAAGGCATCCACATTCCAGGGGGCCCAGGAACTGGGAATGCAGGTCCAAAGACGTGGGGCAGATGCTGAATACTGTCAGTAAAAGGACGGGCCAGGTGAAGAGCAGCTGGAAGGAAGAGACATCAATAAATGACATGATGACACACACCGTGTGAGAAAGAACGATGGGAATACAGCAAAACCACGAGAGTCAACCCCGGGGCTTTTTCCATTTCTGCAAACCTTCAGCTTTAGTTCTTGGCCCACCTGCCAAGCCCACACCCAAAAGGCTTAGCTCTGCTCCTGCCCACGCTCACAAGACCTCAGAAGCTCCGGGTCCTGCCTCCTGGGCCCAGGGGGGCACACCACTGGGCAGAGCAAAGGGGGCACTGGTCATCTGGTCCAAATGGCTCTTAACCTTTGAATCTCAAAAAGAATGTTTTACAAAAGACAAAGGAAAGTAACTATTATTTCAAGTAGAAACAGAGAAGATGGAAAAAAGGATCGGGGGCCAAGATCAGATAGACCCAGGTGGGAAGGGAGGGAGAGGCAGCTAATCTGGTTTGGACAAACTGGTTTTGAGTGAATTCTCCCATTTCCCAGGTAGAGAGGTGCAAGACGGACCCTGAGGTCACAGAGTCTAGTGATCTCGTGTCCAGTCAATCAGCTACTGGAAAAATCCAATTGCACTGCATTCTATTCAATCCGACAAACATTTGGACACTGGCTCTCAGCCATGACCTGTGCTTAGGGATGTGGACCCGAAGATGACTAAGAGCCCAGGCACTCAGAGTGGCTGGAGGCTACTGAAAAAATACAGAGCTATGAGAAACCAGCCCTTACCCGAGCGTCCCCTCCCCTCTGTAACAATGGCCAGACTGCTGACAGCCATTACAGCCCTGACGGGCTGACGGTCAAGTGCAAGCTCTGGAGTCAAATGTTTTAAGTGTGGCCTGTTATCACCGCTTCCTGGGCAAAGGGTCTTGGACAGTCCAGCAGTTAATAAGCAGGAAAATGTGCCCCCCCCATGACTCTCCCACGGGCGGGGAGAGGAAGAGGGATCTCACCCCATCTTTCCACAGCACGCCACTTGAGCTTCTGGCGGTGCTCACTACGCCAAATTCTGCTCCAAGTCAGAACTCTGTGTAGGCTCCTGGTACTGACAGTAGGCTACAAGCAAACTCTTACAATTTCCCTTCCTTCCCCATACTCCATTCTCCTCCCCCAACAAAGATCGCCTTTCCAATATGTACCTTTTTGTTTGTATGTGCTCTGCTTAATGTGTACTGACTTATGAAATTTTAATGGCTGTAAATTCTATTGTCAAATGTCCTCCTCCACTTCTTATCTTTCCATCAGCACTGTGTCTGAAAGATCCATCTATGTTGCTGGACGGACATCTAATCCGGCTACTGCTAGGCATAATTCTCTATGACGTGTACCCATCAGTTTACCTGTTCCCTCTCCCCAGGGATACCTAGTCCGCTTCCCACTCTCTGCCACAACAAATAAGGCTGCAGAGATCACCCTTGACCCCAACCCTTGTGGGCCCATGCAGACATTTCTCTGGGAATTGCTTACTCATATGGTAAGTGCTTTTTTTTTTTTTTTTTTTGAGACAGTCTCACTCTGTCGCCCTGGCTAGAGTGCAGTAGCGTCATCATAGCTCACTGCAACCTCAGATTCCCAGGCTCAAGTGATCCTCCTCCTCAGCCTCTGGGTAGCCACCACACCCAGCTAATTTTTCTATTTTTTTGTTTTGTTTTGTTTTTTTTGTAGAGACAGGGTCTCATTCTTGCTCAGGCTGGTCTTGAACTCCTGAGCTCAAGCAAGCCTCCTGCCTCAGCCTCCCACAGTGCTAGGATCATACGTGTGAGCCACCATGCCTGGCTGGTAAGTGCATATTTGATGCATCTAAGAAAAGTCAGACTACCCTCTGGGCTGGCTGCACTAGCCTGCACTCCCTTGGCTGTACATGAGGACCATCCCTCCCAACAGCCCTGCGAATACATGGCATTCATTGTACAGCCTTCTCGTTTCTGCCAGCCTACTGGGTGGTTGTTTTGGATGGATTGTCTCTTATGACTAAAAGAGTCAAGCATTTCTTCAGACGCTTGGCAAATTTCTGGAGGCTTCTTTCACCTGTAAACTCCTGATCATGCCCTTTTTATCCATATGCCTTTTTCTGGCTAATTTATAGGAGTTCCTTGTACGTCCTAAATGTTAATCCCTTGAAGGTTTCAGACACTGTAGATATCTCCCCCCTTTCTGCCAGCTGTCTATTAACTTTGTCCAGGCTGCCCACTAGTGAACAGAGCCCTTAACTTTGATGTAATCAAATTCTAAGGGAAAATCCTGAGGACAGCAACAATTTCTTAATCATTCAATTCCTGTTTTTTGAGCACTCATGATATCCCACATATAGGTTAGGTACTATGGACACAAAGAACACTGCCTTTGATCTTAAGCAGCTTACAGCCTGCTAGAGATACAACCTTCCATCAACTATAACAGACACACTGACCATGGCCATGGAGGGTTGTGCAAGGTGCAGTGAAGGTTAAGGGCTTTGGGAGAGCCAAGGTCAAGGTGTTGAGGCTGAGTGAGCCTTGACAAATAAGCTCGCTAGGCAGCCTGAAGGGAGGGCATTTCAGGCCAATGGTCTGGAACATGCAAAAGCCCAAGTTGGAGAACCACAAGGAGTCCAGTATGGCTGTGGCATAGTGTGGAGTGAGGGGTGGCCGCAGAGGCTGGACAAATAGGCATGGGCCACGTACACAGAGGCTCAGACTTTCTCCAGTGCAATACCGGGGACACCATGCCTGCTTGCTGTCCCCACAGCCACAGGTGAGCTGCCCTAGACACTGCCTACCTGGTACAGGGGCCTAAAGAAATCTTGGCTCGCCTTAGCTATGGGAGCAATGTATCGAAGTCTCAAAGAAACCCATAAGCAGAGAATCCTGGAAAGAAAAGGGCTCGTGTGCATCCGGGTGGATACAAGACATCCACTGGACAGGTCTGGATTTTCCTGAAGGAAATGGAGACTTTCCTTTCTTGTCCTCAGTTCTCAGCCACAAAATTCTCCAACTGCCAAGTGTGCTTGTGCCAGAAATGGGCCAAATAAAGTCATTAGTGACAACGCAGAATCTTACCCAAGACCCCACCAGGACCCCTGCCAGCCAGCTGTTTCCTCCAGAATCTAAACCATGTTCACACTTAAAAATGGTAGTTTTTTTTTTTTTTTTTTAGGCCATTTGTAGAGAATATTTCTCTCCAAACCGTGTGGCTGCCCTTAATATTTTTCCAACCAGAGAAGCAATCTCTGCGCACAGACGCGAGGCAGCGGAGCACGAAGGCGCAGAGGCGGCCTGCCGAGGAGTCCGAGGTCAGGGCACCCCAACAGAACGAGGTCTCTCGGTCTCTCTCCCCTTCTGTCCTTCAAACTGCCCCAGCCTTCCCGGGAGAAAAACAAAGCTTGTTGCAGGACAACAGTCTTACGCTTTCAGGGCATTAAGTAAATGGCTTTAGGAAATTTCAAGAAAATGGGGCAGATTGTCATCTAAGGCCTCCTCTCCTCCAACACACGTGCCCCAATCATACCCGATATCTGTGAAGTAAAATGCTTAGGCTGCAAGAAGAGGAGGGAGCCAGGCCCCCAGATCCGTGTTCCCCACATCTCCCCGCCCCCACCAAAGACATTTTCCAGCACAGTGCCTTGGGCTAGTTTTGCTCTGGGATGACTCCCAACTCTGTTGCTGGGAAAGGGAGGTAAAAAACTGTCCAAAGCCACCTACGCACTCCTGAGGCCTCCTGCTTAAGACAAGAGGCTCCAGCTTTCATCCTGCCGTGGCCTGCTCAGGAGTCCAGCCCTAGCTGAGAAATGCGGCTGACCCTGACCCGAGCCCACACCCCTGCCCTGACAAGCGAGCCCTGGGTTCGCACACAGAGGAGTGGGCCGCTGCTCTGCCCTCACCCTCCAGAGCAAACAGCCTGGTGGCTCCCTGCACCCGTGAGAGCACTCCAGGTCCACGCCCCCACCTCCAGCCCAGAGAAGCAAAAACTCTCAGGCCAAGAGTTTTACGAATAGAGTCCCCAAAGCCTCTTTCAGTTGTGCGTGGAGACCTGGGGGCTGGGCGTGCAGAGGGGGGATAGAGAGATTTGGTCCCCAAAAGCAACAGCCTAAATTCTCCCTCTGAGAACAAAAGGGCCTTTCCGCTCTCGAGGGAACCAGTGCGTGGTGAGTCGGGAGTGACACCTGGATCCCATAACTCTTGGAGATTTGCTCCCAGCCGGAGCTGTTTACAATTACACACACCAAACCAGCATCAGATGGGCGGGAGATGGGCGCTTGCCCGCTGAGAAGCCAGGAGGTCAATGGGAAAAAATTATTTTTGTCAGTGTTGAGCCTTCATGTTTGGGACTGTTATCCAAACAATGGCCACGTTCTCATGCTCCCCCTGTGCGGGCACCAGTCCCTCTGATACTGGATTCCAGGGAACTTGGGGGGGGCAGTAGGAGGAGGGGAGGAGCTGGGACTTTGATTCCACCCCTCAGTGGTCAGTGGGTCACCGTGCTCTTAAAGGACCCACACAGAGAGGATGAGAGCTCCTTCTCCTGGGACCCTAGTCACCATGACACTAACCTGCACTAGGACCAGGCGCAAGGGTGGGCAAGGTCCCAGGGTTAGCAAGGGGCCTGGGCCACGAGGTTTGGGGAGGTGGCATTGTTTGCAGCAACAGCACTTTCCAGGGCCTGTTGAAGCAGCAGGGACCCAGAAAACAAATTTCCACTCAGGTCTCCTCTTCCAGGAGGGAATGAGATTCTGCAAGCAAGCCCCAGTTTCCTTGCCCTGACTCTGAGGTCACCAGCCTGTCCCGGGGAAACCTGGAGTTCCAGCCATGGCTATTTGAAATGAAAGCCTGAGACCACCAGAGACCTGGGGACAAGCTGGGGGTGCATGGCTCTGTCTCTTCTCTGGGTCTCAGTGGGAATCCCTTTTCTGGTCTCACGACCCAAGAGACCTGAATGGAATTGGCAGAAAGAATCAGAGTGAAAAGTGGGCGGAAGTCAAGAGGGGAACAAAAGGAAAGAGCAGGAAGGAGCGAGCGCGAGAGCGTGCCCTCCGTGTGCACCCAAGAGGCGCCCACCACTCACACTCATGCATGTGGTGTGTGACCCACCCCACCTGCTCTTAAGCCCAGTAAGCTAAGTTAGCCCCAGGCTAACTTTCAGAGCATCTGGGACATCACTGACTTGAACCACCAACTCCAGTGGCTCAACCACCTGCAGTGGCTCCCTCAGGAAATCCCCAAGGGCTCCAGACACCTGGAATTGTCACAGTGTAACCATGTCACAGCCACACAATCACACTTGACCGCCATGCATGCCATGGTCCCCAGCCACAATTCTGGTAACATCAATGGTAGGGACCCCATCTCTAAAACATGCCGGAGACATGCAACCCAACTCTGCCATGTCTGCCAAGGACCGGCTGCCCTGCATCAGGCATTCGAGCAGTAGGTGTGGGCTTATTTGATTCTTGAGGCTTCTGCCCCAGATCTGCCACTTCACATCCTTTATTTCCTCCCACATGTGGAGGAAGCAGCCAATCAGAAGCCACAGGAGGCTTCCATTAACTGTGGTACTCAATGGTGGCATCCATCTTTATTTCTTCAAAGAATGTGCCACGAAAGCCCCGAAAATGCAAAGGGCAGGAGGGTGGTAACCATCGCAAGCTCATAAGGAGTCTGGGATGGTGACTGAGAATATTGCCCCCGAGGAGACATAAGACCATGAGGATGAAGATGAGATGCACCAATAAGTCCCACTCCAAGACCAGGAACACTGAGCACCCTAGCGGAGTTCCTTCCAAAAGGACCACATTTGAATTTTAGTAAATCAGCTCAATATGTTCTAGGACTGTGGGTATTAAATAAAAGAAGTCACTGAAACCTCCAAACAATAAGCCCATTCAACACAATCTTTTTTTTCTCCCCCCATCTGGGGACTTGAATACAGTGAACATGAATAAATCCTGTTGTGTAAAAAGTGGGGGAGAAGATGGGGGGGGTGGAGGATGGAAGGAAATGGCAGGATTCCCGCTTGTTGGTCTAACAGGAAGGCTAAGACAGTCCCCCAAACCAAAAAGGATGTCAGTGTGCCAAGGCAGCCCAGGGGAGATGGCAGATGGCACAGCAGTCTGCAGAACAGGTAAGGAAGCATCTAGAATCCCCCACCCATGTGCTCTCAGCTCCTCCTCTGCACAAGACCAACCTTGCATGCAAACTAGAAGGGGCCCTGGGGCTGCTCCAAACCTGAACCTTCTTAGGTGGACCCGCCACAAGCCAGGCCTGATCCTGCATCAAGGAGCTTTCACTTCAGATAGGCACAAAAAATACTTCCTGTCTCTTCAACCTCCACCCCGTGGCCCAGCAAAGTGGATACAATTAGAACTAAGGATTGCACTGGCTGTTAGTCTATAATTCTTCCAGAAAACTTCAGAACAGGTGGAACAGACCTGCCTTTGTGGGTGACTCGAGTCTTGCACGTTTGTGATTGAAAAGAGTTGCATGTGTGAAATTCTCCTGCATAATTCATGGCTGAATGTGACCTGGGCCCAGGTGGTCCTCATGGATGGAAGTTCCACAGCCTTCCAACAGGCGGTGCTTAATGAAGATGCAAAGATGGAGACTCAGTTCCCAGGGTAAGGAGCCAGACACAATTCACCTGAAGAACAGGTCCATTCAACATGGCCTTTAATTTCTTAAAAAATTGATACCTCTAACATCTTCAGACTCCATTAGGACCACCAGTACGTGATACTCCGTTATTCTTAGGGGACCTCACATGTGACCCCCTGTCCTGGTGCAGTGAGGGACAGTAATCCCACCCCTTCATCATGAGGCTTCTCCCTGTCCTGAAACAAGAGGACTGACCACTGACATCACATGGGATTAGGTGCATTATTTTGATAAATCATGGTTTCTCCTCCCTCAAAATCTATCCTACCTAGCATAGACAAGCAGGACGCCAAAAACAAAAAAAATCAACCAAGAAATAATGATGGTGCAGACGTGGGTACTCAATTCCAACTCAATAGACTCACAGAAAGGCTGCCAAAGTTAATGCATTATATCCATGTGTGGGTAACAGCAGAGTGAGTCCCCATGGTGGGGACCTGGAGCTCATTCTCTGACATTATGTGGCCCCCTTAGGCTCATCTGCTACCTGGTCTTTTAGGGGAGCTGCTTTTCCTTTTTTCCAAATGGAGGGAGAGATTCCACCATCACACTGTGTATGCCTAATGGAAAAGTCCCTGGCATTTAGGATGCCACCAGCCATGAGCCCTCAGTCTTCATTTTGCAGAATTCTTTACCCTCTTCTGCACCTCCAGCACCACTGCAGGCACAGCCATGCCAAGACTCAGTTGCTGCTCACAACCTGTGATGACTGACCCTGAGCTTGATGGATCCTTTATCCTATGTCACAGCATCATAAGCTGCTAGAGTGTTTCAAAAGTCAGCTTTACAGAGGTGTAATTTACACAGAGAAAAAAGATCACCCTGTTAACTGTACAGTTCTGAGTTTGGACAAATACATATAACTGTGTAACCATCACCAAAATAAAGATATTGAACATTTCTATTATTCCAAAAACGTCCCTCATGTCCCTTTGTGGTTCACCCCTTCCCCCAGCACTAGCCCTGGCAACTACTGATCTGTTTTCTTTCCCTATGGTTTTTGCCTTTTCCACAAAGTCACATAAATGGAATCATGCAGGGTGTAGGTTCTCGAGTCTGGCTTCTCTCACTTAACATGCTGCTATGTATCACTAGCGGTTAGTTATGATCTGCTAGTTTTTAAGCCTTGGACTTTCACTTTCTTATCAAAGAGACAAAATGATTCGCTGTAGCTCATCTTTGCTATGGAGAAACCAAATTCCTGATTTAGAAGTTTTTAATAAAGCCATGGTCTGGCAAGAGACATTGGTACCCACCATCTCAGATAGCCTGGGACTAACGGTTTTCCTGGGATGTGGGATTTTCAGTGGTAAACCAGGAAAGTCCCAGGAAAACCAGGACGATCAGTCACCAATTTGAGAAAGCTACCCCCAAGGGCAGGACTGTACATTTGCCCAGCTTGGATTCCTTCTGGTGCACGGCAGGTTGCTCTCTCTGAGCCAACAGCTGACTCTCCTGTCTTGGTTTAATCACGAGCAGAAGGCTGATCTGCAATCTGTTGGGGCTGGGCTTCTGTGTAAGTTCACCACACCCCACCAGCACTGCAGCTGCTGTCGAGGTCCCTGAGAGCGGCTGGAGGAAGTGAGACGAGAACTCAGGGGTCTGCTCAGAAAACAGCAGAGCAGGGCTTCACTGGCGCGGGTGCTCCTCCCTTCCCATCCCTAATACTTAACTCTCACCTAGAGATGCGACCCCAAAGTGCCCCAGCCTCATTCTGCTTTTGCACCAGTCCAGTGTAATGCATTCGGGGTAAAGCTGGCTGTTCCTGTTTATTCAATCTCTCCCTACTCAGTGGGGTTTTTGGTTGGTTTGGTTTTGAGACTGTCTAGGGAGAAGGTAACAGTCAAGTGAGAGACAATTAGTAAAAGGCTCAAAGCCATTATTAGAATTTAAGGGTCTCTCCTATATAAACTTACTGAGACATCAAAGAAAAGCCAGGCAGGACCCGGATGTGGCTTAAGAAAGAGCAATTCCTTGCCTATCTCCTCCTCCACTGACCTGCAGGGATGCTGTCTCTGGGAAGCTGGGATGCCTGGGAACTGGCTAAGTAGCCCCAACTCAGCTGTCCCAACAGCGTCGCTGGTGCCCGAATCAACTGTCAGGCGGCTGGAACTGGGTGGTGGTCAGAGCCACATCACAAAGGTCTTGGGTATCTGCTCCCCTGTGTTAACTGAACACTCCCCTTCTCAAAGTATTTACCAGCAGCTCTAACAAGTTATTCCACCAAGCGGCCTGTGAGGCAGATTAGTAATCATTATCCTCACATGCACAGACGAGGAAACAAGGCGCAGAAAGATTAATTGACTTGCCCAAGGTCGCACAGCGAGTTAGTGGCAAAAGCCAGATTAGAACCCCGAGCCCCTGAGTGCCGAGGCCGGTGCCCAGCTCCGTGATCTCCCTCAGACATCTACCCAGAGCACGGGCAGAGCCGGGTCTGCGCCCCGGGAGCCCTGGAGGCCGGGTGAGCGGCTGCAGAGGGCACAGACAGGCTCATACTCACAAGCAGAAACCTGCAGGATCCTTCTCTGTACCACCAGACAGCAACACCCCTGTGCTGGAACAGACAGAAATAAGGCTCAAGTCGGGAAAGCCGAGGGCAGCCACGGGGGCTTGCATCTCCACTTCCGGAATTTGGCTTTGAGATCCTGCTTCATTTCCCTTTGTGAACCAGGTCTGCTCTGGAGGGCTGGAACAGGGAGAATGTATGCTCTCTTTGCCTGGAACTCATTCACTACCCCACTCCCCAATCATGTCCCAAACTCCTACTATGTGCCTGGCAGTGTGCCAGGGCTGGGGAGAGACACATGGAAGGGAAGACAAAGTCCCTGTCTTAAAGGAGTTCAGCTTCACAGGGGAAACAGACACATACTAATCATAAGACAATGTGACATTAATTCAACGGATATTTATCGAGCACCTATTATGTGCCAGGCATTGAAGAGCCTATAGCAAGACAGTGAGGAGACACAAGGGATGTCAGGGGAGGCTTCCTGGAGAAAGAGACATGTGGGCTAGGTCCTGAAGTTTAACTGAGCACCTAGTCCCTTCCAGGCCAAAGGGATGCTGATAAGGAATGAGTCTGAAATTACACTGGACACTTCTATCTAAATAAAACCTTAAACCGGAATTCTACCCTTTAGAAACCCAATTGTCAGGGATATTGAATCCTATTGCTGATTTTCCAGACTGTTGCCTTCTGTAGGCCTCAGTTGACTCATCTCTCAAATGGGAGTAAATAATCCTCTGTGTTTCAGAGGGTGGCTCTGGGCTCTGCTAACAATCTTTGGAGACACAGCCACAAAAAAGTCCTTCAGAAAGGAATTCCTTACATGGCCTATGGCATTCTCTTTCCCACTAAGCCTGCTACTCTCCAGATTTCAACAGGAAATTGGTTTTATTTATAAGAATCACAATCCTAAACTGACCTTCGCTGGGCTCTCCACCCACAATCCCTCCCTCACTTCCCTCTCCCCCGAAAGACACATCCTCCTCCCAAAGATTCCTCAGTGGCCACAGAGCAACTAGCATTGAGGAGGCATTGGAAAGGCAGAGATTGTTTTCTAGAGGGGGAAACAGAGGCCTGGAGAACTCAGCGACTGGGCCAAGGAAACAGAACCCATCTGAGCTGCTGCCTTCTTCCCTGCTCTGTGACTGCTGTCCTTCATATCTCAGCTGCGCCCTGGACAGAGCATGCCATCTCTCCTTGGTGTGGCGAAAGTCTCCCTTCTCTGAATGACAGGAGTCTTTAGAGAAACATTTCCTGTCATTAAAGGGACTTGGAAGAAAACTGGCACAGCTTCCTAAGCTTTGAAGCTCCTTGGCTCCTCCTGACCCTTTAACTGCACTGGAACCAGCCTGGTTCCCAGAGCTCCCACCCCTTCAGCAGAGGGGAAGGGCCCCAAGAGGAATTCTCCCACTCCTCTTGGCCTTTCAACACCAGAAGTGACCTCTCGATATTTCTGTTTCAGACCATTTCATTGCGACGGCAGCAAGGGCTCCCACACAACTTCAAAGTCAGGAGGGCTTAGGGTCAAGTACAATGAGCAAACCCTGAGCTCAGGATTCTAAAGCACTACATCTGAGATCGGTTTTAAGCAGTGTTCCCGTAGGCTTTTAAAGCCCCTAATAGCTGAAGGTGAATTACAGATTTTTGCAGGTATTACAAGATTTGAGTATCATGTGAGTATGGTGGAGGTATTGTCTATTTCACTCCACACTTGCTTTTACTTTTCCAAATGAGGAATGTGTGTGTACATAATTACTTATTTTTTTTCTACTTTGACTTTTTTTTTTTTTTAGGAAATATGGTTCTCAACTTCAGCAGCACATTAGAATCACCTGGAGACCTTTAAAAACTACAATGCTCAACTGCACCTCTAGAGCAATTCAATCAGTATGTCTTGGGTGGGACCTTCCACATTGTTTTAAGCTCCCTGGATGATTCCATGTGCAGAAAAGGTTAAGAACCACTGCTTTTGGTAGAACTTCAACAGGTGAAAATCTGAGCTCTTAGGCTTGGAAAAACGACAAATCCAGATGATTCCTGAAGGTAGAGTGAATATTATCAACCTGCCCATCTCTTGTAATTAGTTTTTCTTTTTCAGACCTTCTCTGATCACAGATGCTAGGATTCCCATACAAGCTTTGAAGTGTTTTACTGGCTTGACTCTTTACAGTTTACATCTGCCTCCAGTGCCCTGGAGCTAAGTGGGGAATCGGGAGATCAGATCCAGAAATAAAGGAATACAGGAAAAGAATGATTATACTTTCAACCAATGACTGTGGTCCAAATTGAAGTCTGAATCTCTCAACCAGACCTGTTTGGATCCAAGCATGATGCAATTTTAGGAAGCTTCCGAATGGACGTTCCAAGTGCAATCCACAGAGAGTAGGTCAGTCACATTTGGCCCTGGACACGCTCACCAGCTGGTAGAGCAGTAGGAACCAGAATCCTTGACCACAAGCAGTGAGTTCAGCCAATGGGCTCACACACAGCGACACAAGGATGCTCTTTTATGACAGTCATAAATACGTAAACACCCAAGGATGGGAACCTTCTCAAGGCACCCTGTAGGAGTTGGCACCATATCCTGGATGTTTGTAAGGGTCATACTGCTTATTCGACACCAAGGAGATTCACATATAAGACATAGCCATTTTACCATCACTATTTATGGCAACGCTCATAAAAGGACCATCACTCTGGGAAGAGACTCCCACACACTCCCACGCTCCTTGTTGCTCTGGAGAGCCACAGATATCTAGCAGAGCATCTTGGAAGGGACTGGGAAGAAAGTCTGGAAATGTTTCTGCATTAGACATAGGGTGATATCCCAACCACCCATTATTTCCAGACCTCTCTTTACATACTACAAGACAATGGAAAATCAGCCCAGAGCCTAAAAATGATAGGGTATTTTTGGAGGATGTACAATCTGTAACAAGCAGGCTGGGGAACATGGAAAAAACAATTTCTCCTACATCAACTGCTTTCATAAGATTTCCAAATTAGAGAAAACATTTTGAGACTCTGAATACAGTGAAAAGGCATCCCACTTATCTGGGAAAAGGAGAGCTCAAAATTGGAAATTTAGAAGCACAGGATGAGGCATTTACACAACAAATGTTAAGTGTCATACATAATAAGAATTTTTCTTTACAATTTTCATTTATGTTCTGAGAGCCCAAGTGAAACTTACTTTCCCATTTATTAATAACTGTTGTTTAAACCACTCTACCTGCTCATTCCATAACTATTCAATCTTACCTTTTAAAAAAAGCCCCAATTTTGGACAAACAAGACGAGACTACTGCTTCTAGTCAGAGTTGCTCTGTTAATCAGAGACTAGGCTTCATTTTGCACAAAATGACTTTTCCATTCACTGGGTGTTCAAAGTACAATTCATCTGCCTCTCGAGAAGTGGGGAATTCTACATCCCCAGAGGGGAAAAAATCCCCAAATTTCTCAGTGAAAGGTATAGTGAAAATATTAGCAGCAGGACACAAGTGAGACTTGAAATAAGGAAAGATTTTTCTTATGAGTCGAACATGGGAATCCAGATAATTCTCAAGTTTGTCTACTTATCACTCTCTGCCTGATCATACAGCAAAATGATGAGGCAGATACCTGTTACCGAAAACATAAACACTCTGAACTGGACATTTCCTTCAGTTGGCAAAAAGCCTCTAACTGATCCTTTTCGAGGGAAGGAGGATTTTAAGCTGACTAGAGAGAAAGATAACAAGAAGGTTGTATCAGGTCAAGGGCCAACTTAAAAGCTATTAAATACAAAAAACTTCTCATAGCAGTGGGGCATTTGGAAAGGAAACCCCGAATATTATCATTTGCCCTAACTTAGAAAGATTAATATGCTGATCTAAGAAAGTAGCTTGCAACCTCGACCCTCAACCTGGAGCTAACACCCCTCAGCTTCCCAACTCGGGGAGTGGAAGGGACCCCACAGGCCCACACTTCCTGCCAGGCTGACTCTCGCCTGAATACCCTGAGTGGGTCCCTCCCAAAAGGCGGAGGGGCCAGGGTCGGGGAGAGCGGGACAAACTGCCATTTTACAAGGAAAGGGACTGTGGCTTCCTCAAGCGTTTGAGACTGCATAAGGGCGCGGGATTCAGTCGCTCAGACACAAAACTGACGTGATCCCAGCAGAATGAGAGAAAAAAAACCCACCCAGTTAGCAATACGAGAGAGGCTCCAAGAAGGGTTCACAGAGAGAAATCAAAGGTGTCCGATGAATTCAGCCCTGTCCCGCCCCCGACTCCTCGCCGGCTTCCGCGCCTTCCGCAACGACCCCTCCTTAATACGTGAAGCCCTGTCCGGAATTTGGACCTTTCGCCCTCACCGGTAACCAGGCGATCCACATGAGAAAAAGCAGTGAGAAAGCCCGAAGACATTCCTAGTTTAGGGAACTAAAGCCAGTCCCCAAAGGTCCCTTTATGTCAGTTTCAGAAATAAGAAACCATCGGGAGCGAGATTCCTGGCGACTCTGAGCATTCTCCTTTATAGCTCTCTCCCAGGGGCAAACAAATATAGCAACAGTGTTTCCTCTCGCAGGTTTGGCCGAGACCAGCCGCGCAAGAGGCTTTTCCAAAGGAAAATCGGGTGGGGGGCGCCAGCAGAGCCCCGCTTAAAGGGCAGCCCTCTGAGCTTCCTTTTCAAAAGATCTGCAACCCGAGGCTTCCAGACTCCGGCCCCCGGGCTCCGAGCACGGGCGCTGGCTGGGAACCGGGCACACCGGGGACGGCCCGCCCACCGGGGTTTGGCCAAGATCCCCGGCCCGGGCCAAACCCAAAGCTCACCCAGCTGCGCACTGGGCTAAGCCTTCCGGCCCGGACGCCTCCCAGCGCTCCACCTGCCAGGCATCCTGTTCAGCCCGCAGTCCTCCCCTGCCTAGGGGTGGGGGAGCAGAGAAGGGCTCGGAGAGAAAGGGTCACCAAGCGGCAGGGCGTTTGGGGAGACCCGACTTAGTCCAGACCGGAGCTGCGCGCCCACCCCACTGCCCAAGCGCTTTTCCCCGGAGCAGGCTCTTTCCCGGGGTCTGCAGGAAGTCCCCGGCCCGGCGGGCGCCCGGACGAAAAGACCCTACAACTCGCCCCTTTGCCCCCAGCATCGGGGCACAGTTCCGATCTTATTTGGGGGGCTCCTCGGCCCCAGGCATCCTTCCCCGGCGGCGGGACTGGGGGTTGGGGGGCACCAGGCCTACCCTCTCTCCTGCAACAGGTGAGAAGCCCCGCCACGCCCCCCACTGCCGACCCCCGCCCTCCGCGCCCGAGAGGGTCAAAGCGCCCGGGCCGCGGCCGCCACCTAGGAGCCCACCCGCCCGTCCCGCGGCCCCACGGTCGCCCCCTCTTCGGCCCAAGTCCGGGCGGGGTGGGGGCAGCCGACTCTGCTCACCTGAGTCCCGGCGGGACAGGCCCTAGCCCTGCTTGCCCGCGCGGTGCTGGGCGGGAAGGGAGTGGGTGCGCGCCGCGGGGACCCCGCGCCCTCACCTTTGTACCGCTCCATCGAGTCCCTGCGTGCGCTGCCCGCGGCTCGGCTCCGGCGCTGCGCTCTCAGCGCTCGGCTCCGCGCCCGGCCCGCCGCGCTGGCCCCTCCCCGTGAGGTCACGCTCGCGGCCGGACCTCCTGGCGCGGCCGCCGCGCCGCGGGCCCTCGGACCCGGTCCCCGCCCGGGGCGCCGCCCCTGCCCCTGCCCCGACGGGGGATCTCCGTGGCCCGCGGGGCTGAGCGTCCTCGTTCCAGTCCCAGCGCACCCGGGCCCCGCTCCCCGCCTTTGGCGCTCTCTACGAGTCGGGGCCCGGGGGCGGCCGGGTGGAACGGGACTGGGCGTCCCCTAAACCCTGGGGGAGGGTCTGGGAGGGCCGGGCTCCAGCGGGCCTCCAAGATCTTGCTTCCTCCGCTGCTTGGGCTGCAAACCTACTGCCTGGAGGAGGAGACTGAGGTCCGAGCGTGGAAGCGCAGACTTGCCTAGAACGCCTCCTGCTGATCCCTGGGCCAGCACGCTTTTGCCCTTGGCCTTCCTTGAGGGCAGCACGAAGGTGGGGATGGGGGGCGTGAGCCTGCTCCCACCCTCCTGCAGCTTCTCTGGGCAGCTGTTGCCGATCGATCGCACGCACATTAGGGCACGTGAAAACATCTGCTTGGCGTCTTCCACCTGCGCCTGGGTTCCTGGGACGCCACTGCTCCAGACTCTCCTGAGAAGGGCTTGAATTTTCTACGGCCAACTCGGCAAGTCAGGGGGCGCCCAGTTCCCCGTCTCTCCACCTGCGCTGCCTCCACCAAGCGACACACTGCCATCCTTTACCTTTGGCCGCCCGTGCTTCTGGTCCCTTAACACTCCCAAGTCTTCCCCATCCTCCACCCACTACCCCCGTTTTCCTTTAAATATTTTTTGTTTCCACTTTAAAATCTCAATCATGGTTTGTGCTGGATGCCTGGTTTCTCAAACAAGTTCCCCAACTTCCTTGAAGGAACATGTAAGGAAGATCTGTTGTTGTTTTCTAAAAGACGTCTTAATTCTTCCTTGGATCAGCAGATTTAGCGCTGATGTTTGGAGGCCTTTCGCCCCAGTGGTCTGCAGAAATGTTTTCCTTAGTTAGTTACATTAGCAGCTCGCAAGGATAGAGCCCTCGCCGCAAGCCAGGCTGGCGCTAAGGGCTGCACATGCACTGCCTCTTACTTTCCCCAATAACCCTGTGATTTGAGTGCTATTATCATCCCTTTCACACAGCTGAAGAAACCGAAGCTTAGGTTAAATAACTTGCCCCAAATCACACAGCTAGAGAAGATCCCAGCAGGCATTGACCCCAGGTCTGTCTGTTTCCAAATGTTTGTTTACAAAACTTTCCACAGGTTCATAGGCAGTGCCAGGCTGTTTGTTACCAACTCCTGCAGCGCACAGACCAGTGAACAATGACAGCGCAGCCAGGTAGCAGGTTCTGATGAGACAGAAGCACGGGGCATTCAGGAACCCAGGGGAGGGGGATGAACCAGCCTGGAGAAGCCAGGTATGTCCTCTAGAAAGGGGTGATGGCCAAGCTGAGTCGTAAAAGATAAGTTAGAGTTGGTGAGGTCACCAGAGAGGTGGAGTGAGTGCAGCCTTCCGGGCAGAAAAGACACTGCGGACAGAGGCAGCAAGGTGAGCCATTGCAGAGTCAAGCAGTTCTGTTGCTGAAGCCAAAAGAGAGAGGCCAGGAGTGAAAGAGGGCAGTACTGAGGAGTATGGGTGCCGGGGATCCCTCCGGGGCTGAATGGAGGCTGGAGCACAGGAGGTGTTGCACCAGCCAGGTGAGAAGTCATCGGGTGGTAGAAAGAAAACTGGGTAGGGAAGAGAGGACTGATGGCAGAAGTATTTCGGAAGTTGTGCCTGAGCACAGGGTGTGAGGGAGGAGGAAAGCCAAGGATGACCCTGCAGTTTCCAGCAACTCGAGTGCGCAGGTGGATGGTGTCTCCCAGCCCTCAAATATCACCTGAGGTCCCACCACGTGCCAGGTGTTACCAGGCGCTGCAGAGAGAGGATGAGGAGGGTGGACGAGGTCCTGCTCTCCTGGGCTACTGTTGGGGGTGGGGGTAGCAGGAAGAGAGATGAGCATCTCTGAGTCAGAGACAGAAAAATGACAACAGCTTGGGGGGTTGGGGAGAGAAAGTGAAGGACACCTCCGGGGAAGCGGGAGCCCTGTGTCTGAGCCTTCAAGCTTCTCCCTGTACATCAGCACCTCTTCCAGGTGGGTCTGGCTCATGAGGGTTCAAGAAATAGAAAAGATGGAGGCTGTGGCTGATGTCTCAGAGATCAGAGGACAGGAATTAGTGTTCAGCAGGCCTCATGCAAGCTACAACTAGAAAACGGGCAGGACAGAGGGTGTTACTGCCTTTTTGTATTCTCCTCTTCTCTCTCCCCCTCCCTTCCTCCCTCTGTTTCCCCACCTTGCAAACAGCCCAGCTGGCTCCCACCCTCCCTCCTGCAGTGTCCGGAGACTATTATCAATGGGTCCTGGTTTTCTTTCAATTTCTCAGGGAGAATCTGATTGTGCAGCTCATGATTTTGAAACAAGCCTCAAGTCTCTGGTCCTTGCTCTGGCAGTCACCTGCGGCCGGCAGGGCCAGGTTACAAGGTCCCACTCAGTGAGTGTTCTGTTTGAGCTGACCCTCCCAGCAAGGAGAAAGAGGGGCAGGGGCCGGCTGGCGCTGACCAGTGTGGGTGTCATCGGAGCAAAATGTAGGTATTGAGCTATCTCCATTCTACAAATGCGGAAGGAAAGAAGTTACAGAACTTGCCCAAAGGCTCAAAGTTAAGTACTCTCTTTCAAAACTAGGACTCAAAACTGAAGTTTCCTGACTCCCAAATCCTTTGCCATATATCACACGCCGTAGTTTAGACTTTCCCACGGCTCCAACCGGACAGGGCTTTGCCCCGGCGGCTCCTCTGGTAGCCGTACTCCTTGAGCACTTCCCGTAGCCGCAGCCCCCTCTCTGCAGGCGGGGGCAGCTCGATATGTCCATCCTGCTTGTTCCAGCCTCTTTAATTACCTCTTCCCTAAATCCTCTCTGGTTATTGATGGAGACTTGGCAAATCCCAGAGTCTCTAGACAAACAAAAATCAATCAGAAATGTATGCAGAGTGAATTTAAAATTGGAATTCACAGCCTTTTCCAAGAACAAAACTGAAAAAAACACTACTTAAAATCATCAATAGGAATCTTAGGCCTGTGGAAGCTCAGCACTGCTTCCTTCCTCTCCAGAACCTGGGTGCAGTTTAACCCCTTGTCTTCAGTGGCTTTGCAACCTCCACAAAGGGCTCGCTGACATTCCTGGAGTTTCTGGCCTCAGGCATCAGATGATCTGGTTTCCAGCTCATTCTCAACCCTCTGGGTGCTGCAACTGATCTTACCCCAGACCCACAGGATCAGAAATGGGCTATTCTGATGCAGATAGTCTTGAAACCAAATTTAATAATCCTACCCTGGGGTCTCGGTAGTAGGTATTTCCACCAAGCTCAGCTGGGGTTAGAGGCGCTTCAGGCCCACTGGTATGTCTGCAGGAAGAGAACTGAACACCAGATGGCCTGAACTCTTGTCATTCCTTTTTTTCTTTTTTCTTTAAAATAGAAAGGGGATCTTGCTGTGTTGCCCAGGCTGGTCTCAAACTCCTGGCCATAAGCGATTCTCCCATCTCAGCCTCCCAACTTGCTGGGATCACAGGCATGAGCCACTGCCCCCAGCCTCTGGTCATTCCTAAACCAACTCTCAGCGGCAGAGATGTTTCTTCAAACACAAGGGGGTGTCTCCAGCTGGGGCAATGAGGAGGGGGTGCTCATCAGAATGCAACTCCTTTACCAACTTTATCCTGTTTGATCTCAGAATGCTCCAGGAAACAGAGCATTTCCCCCCATTTCACAGGTGGAGAACTTAAGTCACTTGGCCAAGGTCACAGCTGGGCAGGGCCCAAGGCAGTCCCACTGAGGCAGCATCTCTGGCCAGACTTCTCACCAGGCTCTTTTGTGATCATGTGTTGTCAAAAGCCATTCCTGCAACTATTCCTTATTTTGTCCCTACTCATTCTTCACAGCCAGCTCAAAAGCCACAACTCTGAGGATGTCCTCCCAAATCATCCTGTACCCCCTTCTCAACACAGCCCTACTCTCTGGTTCTCCCAGGCAGAGAGCGCTATGAGTTATTTTCCATTTTAAAAAAATTATACCCATCCTAGTGGGCTCCACTCCTCTTTTAAGACTCTGAAGTTGAAGTCAATAAGGTATAAAGTTGATGCCTTTTAAATCTGGGTGGTTGACACCTGAGTGTGTTTTACATTATCCACTGAGGACCACAGGCTGGGGTGCAGACCTCTCACAGTTTTAGATTTGAGGACACAGAGGCCTGGGATCTCAAAGTTGAAATGTTCACCAAATACCCAGGTTACTGAGCCTCCAGGCCAGTATTTTTGAAACACTCCAGAATTTTTAAAACAATAAATATCTGGCTTAAAGCAAGCAAGCAAGCAAAGGCTGAGAGGACAAGGAGGAGAGAAGGAGAGTGGGGAGGCCAGGGAAGGCTCTGGGGTGGGGGGACCCTTCTCTGCCAGAGTCCCTAGCCGGTGACTTAATAGGGGAAAGAAAGACACTCCAGCCCCACGGTGGCTTCACCTCCACATCTTCCCAGGCATGGCCCATACCGGCGGGCTGTCAGGCCCACAGACTGGGGTGAGTGTGGTTGCTTGTAGCTATACCTCTAGGAAAGTTTCAGCTTAGAAAACCAGTCTATTCTGGTCACTATTCCTATGATGATTTAGTTTATGTAAAGAGGCTATTGTTATAAATTTCCTTCTAATATTCCTATGAAGTAAACAAAAGGTGACTTTCTAGAGACCTACATAATTGAAGATCAAAGAACCCGAGCATGTCAGTTTTGGAAGCAGTGGACACAGAGCATTTCTATTCAGATGATCCCTCCTTTCATACAGAGAGGTTGGTGGTTCTGAAAGTGAGTGTGCTTGCCCAGGTCACGCTGGGGTTCAAGGGCTCATGGCCCAGAAGTCAGGCCTCCTTTCTGTGGCCTGAGTGTCCCAGGCCCTCCTTGTCCCAAAGGATCATGGACGGGCAGGCTGGTGGGTTTCCTACTCAGCATGCAAAGGTTGCACCCTTCCCTCTCCCACTCTGGAAAGCACACTGGATGACTCTGTGACTCCCTCACCCTGCAGAGTCGAACATGCTGTCCCCCACTCTCCAGAAGGCGTCAAGGACTGCCCTTTCCTCACCCCCTTTCTCACTGTCCTCCTGAAACGTGCATCCAGTGCTTAGCTAACCCACTCTTAGTTAACAGGCAGGATTCGCAAACTCAACCGCGTCTCCTCTCCAGTATGTTGGGGCTGAAGGAAGCAAATGGGCAAATTCTGTAGTTATCTTCCCACCAAAACCAGAGGCTCTGTGACTCAGCGGGCAGATGCATCCTTGTTCCGTCTCTCTCTTTCATCGCTTCCCGCTGGGCTTTGCCTAACTCTTTCCCTGGCCACCTGCGGGCCCTTCACTTCCCATTTTCGTACCATGATTTCCAACCTGTGGGTACAGAACATTTCAGAGCTGTTTGGAAATGTGGAATCAGTATTGAATCCAACCCTGTGGCCTGACATTAAGGACGCATGAGCCCAGAGAGATGCAAGCACTGCCCAAGGGTCCCAAAGCTGGTGGGCAGCAGCGCTGGCCCAGAGCCCAGACACGGTGTCTCTGCAAGCGCTCCCCTTCCATTTGCTTCTCCTCTGGGCCCGGCCACCCCTTCTCACTGGCAAGCCCTAACCCATGTCATCCAAAGTCGTACAACTCCACTAAAATTTGCCTGACTTCCGGTTCTTGGGCGGTTGCCAGGGTCTTGATCTTGGATTCACTTCCTTGATTTTTTTTCTCTTATTCTCTTTTGCTGACTCTTCCTGTAATTGCTAAGATCGTCATTTCTCAGACGAGGCTTAGGCAGAAATGCAGCGGGACCAGAACTGGCAGCTCCACAGGTTCCTCAGAGTCCCCAGACCAGGGGACCTCAGAGAGGAATCTTTGCTTCATGCCTGGAAGCAGGGAGCACTTCCTCGTCAGCACAGCAGTGCCCTTTCCCTTCCGGGTGCCCTTCCCCTCCTCTGCAGACCTTCCAGAATCAGCCCAGGGGACCTCCTCCTCCATGAGGGCATCTCAGAAGTTCTTGAAAGGATTGAAAAATTGAAAGGATTCTTGAAATCCTATCACACTTTTAGTCAAGATTTATGTCATTTAATAACAGCAAATAAAGACCACCTTTCTAAATCTTTTCTCTCCAAATAGACTGTAATAACATGTGAACAGGAGCTCAATATGGGCGGGCCCCTTGGCAGCCAGTTGGGGCTGGCAAACCCCCAGTGACTGGGTTTATAGATTTGACGCTGGCTGTAGACCTGCCGCAAGCCCGCCGCCCTCACTCGGAGTCACCCACCTCTCTGCACTTGGTGCTTCCCCAGCGAGGCGGGCTTAGCTTCCCGAAGCTGCCTGGGCCCACACCAGGCCGGAGTGCTCAGCCTTCTACTTACTCCTGCTCTGTTTAGCACGGCTGAGCTCTCCCAGCTCTCACTCCTGGGTTCCAGGACACCACTCTCTCCCAGCTTGAGTGCCGGCTGCTGTTTCTTCCAGCTCCTGGGTGAACTCTCTTTGGATCCGTTTTCCA
This sequence comes from Lepilemur ruficaudatus, assembly GCA_963574885.1. Classification (NCBI taxonomy): domain Eukaryota; kingdom Metazoa; phylum Chordata; class Mammalia; order Primates; family Lepilemuridae; genus Lepilemur; species Lepilemur ruficaudatus. The sequence goes on along the minus strand of CAUYRT010090050.1, from coordinate 19,236 downwards.
GGGCTGGATGAATGGATGGAGCAAAATGTTAAATCACCTTTTCACGCCGTTGATTGAGCTAAGGGGTGGAAACGGGAAGAAACCACTGCGGGGATTGACTGGCCCAGTCTTGCAGAAACACGATTTTATTCGTACCCAAGTGAAAGAGGTGGGCAATGAAGGGGCTCCGGCCAAGCAGCCCCAGGGAGGTGGGAGTGGAGCAGAAGGCGTCCGGAGGGCACTGGGCCTGTGTCCGTGTGACCCCTGCGTGCTGCCTGCAGCTCACCCATCTGCCTGTCCTTAGCCTCACAGGATGCGTTCTCCTTAAAAGCACCAATCTAATTCACACCCTCATTTTCGAGGTTGGAAACAGGTGCTGAGAAATGGTGACTTACCAGAGCCACGTGAGCACGTTGTGGGCTGGCCCTGGGCCCCCGGCTTGCCAGCCACTGTACTGCGGGGACAGCAGGGTAACTGTGTTCCTCCGCGACGGGAGACGCTGCCGCATCTGGCCAAGGCCCCAGTTCCTGTTCTCCTGCTCAGGGACAGCCTCGCTAAAGCCCCACACGTGGCCACAGGTCGTTCATGGAGGGAGGTAGTCAACCAGTGAGGCCTTCTCAGTGGGAGCGATTGCGCCCTCAAGGGGACAAAGAGTGGATCTTGGGAGAAGGTGAAAAACATCTTACATCCAGTATGTAAACATATACATACACACACACAGAGTATGTAGATGTATAGTATATCTGTGGCATTAAAATAAAATTTCATGGAGGAGCAATTAGGACAAAGTGTCTAAGAAGACTCCCAGGGCAGGGAGGAGATAAGGAATAAAAGGTCGAGAAGCACTGGAATAGGGGCTCAGGAGTCTAGCTTAGAACCTCCCCTCCATCTCTTTCTAGCTGGGTGACCCTTGGGCAAGTTACTTAGCCTTTCTTTATCTCAGTTTCCCCCTAAGTCAAATGGGAATAAATTCCACTCACCTCCGTGGCTGCAGTGAGGATGATGTGAGATGACATAGGTAAAGAATTTAGCTTAGTGTCTGGTACAAAAGGTCACAACAGATACAAGATGCAAAAATTATTAAGGTTGCTGAAAGCAAGGAGGTCTTCCCACCAACGCAATAACACGACAAGAATCACTTAGGCCTCCCATGGCAGAGAAAACAGCTACCAGTTGTTTGAATAGCAATCAGCCCACACCCAGAATAGTCCTACTTGGTGCCAAGTATTGGAATTGGTGCTCTGATTTCAGCCACCCGGCTGCCATCCACCTACCCACACAGCTAGCTGCACTGCACCTAGCTAAGCACGGTGCCAGGTGCTTTGTTGGATAATAAGCTGCATGAAGCCCTTAAGGGACTTACAGCCCCAAAGAGGGGACAGGAAACTATGATCACTGGCAAAACAGCCTAATCTAAGCCAGTGATTCTCGAATGTTAACTTGTGTAGGAATCACATGGGGATCATGTTCAACTTCAGATCTTGTTCGGTAGATCTGGGGTTGAACTGGAGAGTCTGCATTTCTGACAAGCTCCCAGGTGATACCAACGCCACCGGCTTACGCCATAATTTAAGGAGCAAAGTATGAAATGAGCTGCTCTTTCCCACAGTTAACCAAACTGAGGATACGGGTTTTCCTTTCTCCGTTGATGGCCACATATTATTTTCAAATCTTGCCGGGCTCACAATAAAGTGTCTAAAAAATTTCACGCTGGTAAGTTCTACAACAAAATCTTCAAGGAGAGTTCATCCTGCAACCTGGAGTCACAGTGGGTCTCTGAGTATTTTGAACACTGCGTTACCATGAGATAGCTTCAGTGCTCCTGCTGGATCACAGGGCTATACTTGTTTTTCTTTCCTGATCAAAATACTTAGGAGGAAGGATGGGGAAAGAGGCACAGAGAAAGAGAGAGGGAGGGAGAGAGAGGAGAATCATTGTAATGCAACTTCCTGACTTCCTTTTGGAAACAGCCTAAGGTAGCCGTGCTGTGCTTTCTTCTGGCAGAAACAACCGAGAGAATAGAATACAAATGGGAAGCTTTCACAGAGGAACCCCTCGCAGGGCAGAACATTTGAAACCAGGCCACTGCAACTGTACAGTGTCTAGGGATCCCCTCCTGTTACTAGATTAGAATTTTGGGTATAATTCAAGTCATGTTTATGGAAGATCTCAGAGTGGAAGAGTTCAGGATGTAGGGTTCAGAGCCAAGGACAAGCAGCTCCTAGATGGCAAGAAACAACAATGTTCTTTAATTAATGCATTTGAGGAGCTATTTCCTCAGAAGAGTAACCTGTTAGCACATAAAGATGTGTCCGCTTGGACTGTTCAGAGAATGAAGTTGCAAGTGTGCTTGGCTTGTGGATTTGTTCTTTGATCTGCCCCATTGACTTGAGGGCTTGCTATGGTGTTCTCCAAAGTTCATGTGTTGGAAACTTAATCTTCAATGCAACAGTGTGGAGAGGTGGCACCTTTAAGAGGTGATTGGGTCATGAGGGTTCTGCCCTCATGCGTGGAATTAATGGCATTATTGAGGGAGTCAGTTCCTAATGAAAAGGATGAGTTCAGCCCCTTTCTCTCTTGTTCTCTCTCTCCCTTCTGCCTTCCACCGTGGGATGACACAAGAGGAAGGCCTTTGCCAGATGCCGGTGCCCTGCTCTTGGATTTCCCAGCCCCCAGACCCAAGAGCCAGTTAAATTTCTGTTCATCACAAATGACCCAGTCCCAGGAATTCTGGTAAAGCAGCATAAAACAGACTAAGACAGGGCTCTTGGCAGATTTCTATCCTACCTCATACAACTATTATTTCTTAATTCAAACAATAACTGGAAACACCAAAGTGCTGGGTTTGTTAGAATCTATGCTCTAGCCAACAGGTGGGCCTCCTCGGGGTGGGGTGTAAAAGGGGACAGTCCTGGAAAGCTGTGACAAAGGTTTTCCTGCCTGGGAATCCCATCTTGATTCAGATGTGTCATTCAGACTGTAGAGTTAGAGTGCCTGGGTTAGAATCCCATGTCCGTCATTTATAACCCATGTGACATTAGGTACATTTCTTCATCAAATGAAATGAACAAATGAGGACAATAATAATGCCTACTTCATAAACATGTAAGAATTCTGTAAAAGATGCACACGAAGAACTTAGCATAATGTTGGCATGGAGTGAGTGCTTAAAAATGGCAGAGAGTGAACTTGGAAAGTGCTCAAGTCATGGGAAGGTGGGGAGGACAGACCAAGATGGAGGAAAGTGAAGAGTGTAGAAAGTTGTTTCCCTGCCAATGCCATCCTTTGTGCACACAGAGCCAAATTCAGCGCCCTCACCCTTGTCCATAAATGCACATCCCACCTGCCCAGGCTTCTTGCCACCAGGGAAGAAGCCAACACAGCCGCTTCAGAGGCTCTCCTGCTAGAGCTCTGAAAATGCCCAGGCTTTGCTTTCGGGCTCTACCTCCTTTGCCAACCTCCCAGGGTCTCTCTCTTTTCCAAAACAATCACATCTTTGTCCACCGTGTATTTTTGTTTTTGCAATAAAAATAAAACTTTACATCTTTCCAAATTAATTGTTCTTAATTTGTCACTGGATGTGTTTTTAATTGTTGTGTTGAATTCTGTCTTATTGATAGGTCATAATTTTTATAACCATTCTTCCACGGAGGGGTATTTGGTTGATTTCTAGCTTTCAGTATTCTAAATAGAACATCTTTATGCAGATGATTTTTCTTCCTCAAATAGCTTTATTGTGATACAATTGACATACCACACAATTCACCCATTTAAAATGTACAAATTCATCATTTTTAATATAATAGTTTTGCAACTATCACCACAATTAATTTTAGAACAACTTCATCATCCTAAAAAGAAAACCTTGTACCCATTAATTGACACTCTGTTCTCTCCCTTCCCTAAGCCTTAGGGAATCACTAATTCATTTTCTGATTCTGCAGATTTCCCTATTTGGGAAATGTCAAAAGTAGAATTATACAATACTCCAAAAGACCAATCCATTTCATGGTCTTTTGTTTGCAAGGTTCATCCATGTTGTAGCATGTATCAGTAATGCATTTTTTTATATCACCACATAATACTCCGTTGAATGGAAATACCACGTTTTATCTGTCCATTTATCTATTGATGGCAGTCTGGGTAGTTTCCACTTTGGGACTATTAGGAATAATGCTGCTGTGAGCATTCATGTACAAGTTTTTCTGTAGACACATGTTTTCATTTCTGTTGGGTCCACTGCATAGTTCTGCCCTTAATCAGGTTCTGCTGTCTGTGGTTTCACTCTTGTACAGATTATGCTGGATTCACGATCTCCCACTCCACCCCAAATCTGTTCCCCCTCCAGCACACACTGCAGGTTCCACCACCTGGCCTGTTGCACAAGCCAGAAATTACGTGTCATCCTCTGCACCTTCCTCAACCCCTCCATCATCCTCCACCCGGCTCCAGCCCATGTCTAGAGTATTCCCCAGAGGAGCTTTGCTGACCTTCTAGGAGTCAATCAGGCCATTAATTCTTTATACACTTTTATATTGGTAGGATTATTTGATTAATGTCTGTTTGGTAACTATTTTAGCTCAAGTGCTTAGCATCGTGCCTAGTTTATAGCAAGGCCTGTAAGCCTCTCAAGAGTGGATATATATCACACTCCCGTTATAACATCTAACAGATCCTAATATACTATTAATAGTGTTATCAATAAAAAATTGTTGACTTGAACTGCTTTTCTTTTTTACACAATTTTTTTATTAAAGTATAATTTACATACAATAAAATGCATCCTTTTTAGCGTGCTGTTCTATGAGTTTTAACAAACACATACAGTTATGTAATCACTACCACAATTAGGACATAGAACAGTTCGTCACCTCCCAAATTTCCCTGTGCCCCTTTGTAGTCAAGCCCTCCCTGCAACCCTATCCTCTGGTCCCCAGAACCACAACCTCTAATCTGTGGTTTTCTGACCCTATAGTTTTACCTTTTTCAGAATGTCATATAAATGCAGTCATACAGTATGTAGCTTTTTGATTCTGGCTTTGCTTTCACTTAATATAATGCATTTGAGATTCACCTATGTTACTGCAAAAGTTATTCTTTTTTATTTTTATTTTTTTCTTTTTAAAATTTATTTTTAATTGTTTATTCTTCCCATCAGATGGATAATGTGCTGACAGTGTAACAAGGGAGACTCATCTCACACATGACTGTGAAAACCCAATCAACACACTTATGAACCACGAAAGGATTATTCCTTTTTATTGCTGAGTAATATCTCATTATATGGATGAACTATGGTTTGTTTATCCATTCTCCAGTTGAAGAACATTTGGGATGTTTCCAGGTTTTGGTGATTATGAATAAAGTCAGTATAGACATGCATATGCAGGTTTTTGTAGAAACTGTGGTTTTGGTTTTACTTGGATAAATACCGTGGTGGAATCACTAGGTCATGTGATAAGGGTATGTTTAGCTTTATAAGAAATTGTCAAACTGCTTCCCTAAGTATTGTATCATTTTGTTTTGCCACCAGCAATGTGTGAGTTCCAGTTTCTTTGCACCCTTGTCAGCACTTTGTATTGAGAGTTCTTTAGATACTTAGTCTGGATTCAAGTCCTTGATCAGATATTTGGTTTGCAATTTTTTTTCCAATAAGAGATTTATTGTTTCGTTCTTTTTACAATGTCTTCCAAAGAGCAGAAGTTCTTAATGTTGATGAAGACTGATTTTATCAATTGTTCTCTTTTATGGATCACACTTTTGGTATCATTTCTAAGATCTCTTTGCCAAATCCAATGTCATGAACATTTTCTTCTAGAAATTTTATAGGTTCAGGTTTTATATTTCAGTCTTCGGTCCATTTTATTTCTTTTTTATCTTGTGAACTTTCCCATCTGCTTTAGGTCTCAAATCTAGTCTCCTAGTTTTGTCCATGTTGTCCTCCAGACTTTAAGCTTTTTGAGAGCAGAGGTTGCGTTTCATCAGGGTCGGCACCTGCGTGACCCCGAGAGTGGGTGTCACCTTAAATTTTGATCCCTGTGCACCTCCCTTGTTCCTCTAGTCCCAGCCTGTGCTTGTTCATGTTCATATGTTCCACAACACCAGGCACTGTATCTCTCACTTTAGACACAATACAGATGTTTTCGAAGTTAAAAAATGAGGTCTTAGAATGGCTTTAGGGCTGTTTATCCCATTGGGAATTAAGAAAAATTAGCACAACTAGGAAAAATCACTACTGATCATTCAAAAAGCAGTAACTATATGAGGTACACTAACCATGTGTCATACACATGAAGGCCTCCTGTTAGCCCAAATCTCCAGAAAGGTCTGTCTTCTGTGTCGCCTTCCTACAACAGTGCCCAGCAGCCATGAGTGCAGAGTTGTACAACCAACCGCAGTGCTCTGAGAGGGTGTCTTTAAAACCTGGAACCACATTTGGGAAGAAAGTAGCAATATATAGAGAAATGATGTGTGAGCCCTAAATACGGAAAGACAACTTTTTACCTGCAGTCAGAGTAGAGCCAGATAGGAAAAGACAAGGGTCACTCCTGCAGGGCGAGTTCCTTCCAGTTGCACTTTTTTCTCTCCCTGGTATGAAGTAGTTTTCATGTAACAACCACTTTCTGGGTACTTGGAGAGAAGGGAAGAGTACTTTGTCCATTCAAGGGTCACAGATTCAGAGATTCAAGGAAAAGCCCCTTGCATCTGGAAGCTGACTGACTTCCTGACTCTGTTCGGGATGTTTTATAGGAGGTACTCCTGTGTCAGCAACAAAGAAAGAGAGGCGCCCTTGGACAAAGGCAGCAGCTCTAGAAGCGTCTGGCTGTGTTTAGAGAAAGCCTATCTGGGGCATGCGAGGTGTGCGCAGGTAGATAGATCTTCCCTGGAGCCTTGGCAGATGTGTTTGGGAAAAGAAGAAACAGCAGCCAAAGACAAACAAATCCATCTCTTACCTCTGGAAAAATCTTAAAGAACTTCAAAGCTTTGTCAGGCTATTGTCCCATACTGGAAAGAATCATTTAAGTACTGGCTTTTATTTTTCTTTTCAAATTACAAAGATTGAGAAATTAAGAGAATAAAGCTCAGTGATTTGAATTTAGGCACTTTCTGGGAGCTGGAAAAAATCATCAAATAAACTTTATGGGCTTGGAATTTTATATTGTTTAAACATAACCAATTACAGAAAATGGAAATGAGGTGTAAAAATTTCAGTTTTAATTTGAAAGCAAACATCATCCCTTTCTAGTCACCAATAATTAAAATAAACTTACTTCATATGTCTAAGGAACAACCTAATTTTGGCAGGGTTTTAATTAATTTTTTAAATGGACAAATAATTGTATATGTTTATGGTATGCAACATGATATTTTGAAATATGCATACATTGTGGAATGGATAATAAATCAAGCTAAGGAACATACGCATGACCTCACATACTTGCCATCTTGTTTTGTGATAATAACACTTAAAATCTACTCTCAGCGATTTGTAAGTACACAATACATTGTTATTAACTATAGTCACCATGTTATACAAGAGATCTGTTGAACTTACGCCACCTGTCTAACCGAAATTTTGTATCCTTTGACCACAACTCCTCAACCTCCCCCTTCTCTCAGCCCCTGGTAACCATTCTACTCTCTGCCTCTGTTTTTAAACACTGTAATTTTTGAACACCAGCCTCAGAGTCACTTGAGGAATTTGTTAAAACTCTCTCTCTCCTCTCTCTCTCTCTCACACACACACACACTCAGAAATTACTGGGTTCCATGTCAAGTCTACTAAATCAAACCCTGGTGGTGAGGCCTGGGAACCTGCATTTTAAATAAACTCCCTGAGATACAGATATTCTCTTTCAGATTGAAAACCACTAATGTATGGGCTGTTTTTCTCTCATGATGATAACACCCAAAACTGAATACGGCTGACAGTCATAATGACAATATTCACTAGCTTTATTGTGCTACTGTGTGCCCAGCACTGTTTTAAGTCTATTACATGCATTAACCCATTTAATCCTCACTGAGACTCTCTGGGATAAGCACCGTTATCATCCTCATTGTGGATGCAAGGAAACTGAGGCACAAGTAACTTGCACAGGATAGGGTACCGGTTAGTGGCTCTGGTCTTAGAGGAGTCAGCACACAGGGCTTCTACCGAGCCACAGGAGAGGGGCAGGAACATGCACGTCCTTTGCCCCTGCGAGCTGGCATGGAAATGGTGGACACCGGTGTCAGTGAAGACCCAGGGTTCTAACCTAGCCCAGGACCGGCTCCATCCTAATGAACCAGGGAGCCCCTGATGCAGGAGGAGAGCTGCCGCCAAGCGCACGGCCAACCCTCTTCTGCCAAGAGGGGCTCCAGCCCCAAGGAGGGCTGTGCCTGCCCCAGGCCTCACCTGCTGAAAACATTCCAGTGAGGTGGGGTCCATGAGGTCTGCTAGGCAAGCCAATTGGTAACTAGGCAAATGTCGATCTTTTCTTGCCTAGGAGGGAAAAAACCAGATCCTGATCTGCTTTCCTAGTGTTGGAGAAGCAGGACTTTTTTCTTCACACCTGGGCAGTGACTTCACGGTAGCCTGAGGCCCTGGGACCGGCCACCTAAATGAGTCTGTCTCAGTCTTCCTCCTGCTCCACCGTGCTGAGCAGTTACAAATCATCCTTCACAAAGAAGGATGCAACATTAGTTTCCTAGGGCTGCTGGAACAAATTACTATAAAGCAGGTGGCTTAAAACAACAGAAATTTATTATCCCCCAGTTTTAGGGGCCAGAAGTCCAAAACCAAGGTGTGGGCAGGGCCATGCTCTTGCCTCTAGGGGAGGATCCTCGCTTGCCTCTTCCGGCTCCTGGTGGCTCCTGGCATTCCTTGGCTTGTGGCCACACACCTCTATCTCTGCTCGGTCTTCATATGGCCTCTTTGTGCGTGTCTCTATGTCTGTGTCTCCTCCTTATTTCTTGTAAGGACACTCATCATCGGATTTACGGCCCACCAGAATCCAGGATGACTTCATCTCAACTCTTACCTTAGTTATATCTGCAAAGACACTTATTCCAAATAAGGTCACATTCTGAGGTTCCAGGTAGATGCATCTTTTGGGAGATACTATTTCAACCCACTGCAGATGCATCAATACTTACTTTTATGTAAAAGAAGTGATTTTGCAATCACAGCTCCCGGGTTGTGTGTTCTCACTCTCCCTCCAGCCAGGCCCCGAAGACAGTTACTAAGTTTCCCAGGAGTGACTGTCTCAATAGAACACTTACAACCAGGGCTTTTTATACCCAGCCTCCTGGCGAACAATAGAACAAAGAAAAAGGGGGCACACTGAAACAGCAATGAGTTGGATTTCTAGGCCATTTTTTCAATGTTCAGAGGTTTCTCAAAGTTGTGAGCGGAGAAAGGGGAACATGATACTGGCGAATCGCTTTTCCTTTAAGTAACTGTGCACCCAGCTGGTTCTGCCCTCTGGTACTGCTGTATTGTAAGTGAGACAATCTCCTTGGACACCCAAGCAGATTCTGATGGCATCTCCCGGGTGTGCAGAGGGCTGGGGCCTTGCTGCGCTGGAGGAGGATGCTGGTGATTTCCCACGCAGGCCTCTGGGCCAGGCCTCCCGGTGCGGCAGACTTCCCAGGCCCGCCTGACTTCCGCTCTCCTGAACGAGGGTGGCAGAGAGTGGCAAGGTCTGGCGGTGGACACGCTCGGCCTGAGACGGCGTGTGGTGTGGGGCAGGGGTCCCCACACTTGGTTGAGCGTTAGAATCACCCTGAAGCTTTTGCATTTTGTTTGTTAGATTCACCTTCCCAGCTCCTGATCCAGACCTACCCAGTCAAAAGCTCTTTGCGAACTGAACTTGACTTTTGCAGTCAGACCTGGCTCCGAACCTTGGCTCCTACCCCGGCTCTCTGAGCCTGGACAGGCCAGGCGACCTCTCATCTGGGTATGGGGGGTAACGACACCTACCCAGGTGGTTGTGAGGATTGCGGGTCACACGTGTGCAGGGGCTGCATTCGGTGGAAGCTATTGGACTAAAACAATGGTTAGTAAATATTAGCAATTTACTCAAAGTTGTCAGAAGAACCTTGTTTTTATGCGGGAGACGGTAGTAATAATAATTTTTTTTTTTTTAAACAGGCGAAGCCAGCTGACTTGCTATCTGATGGGAATGTAACTGGCATCAACATTTTCTGACTTTTCATTAAGAAGCATGCGCTTTCAGACAATAGCAGGAACGAAAGGACCTGTTCTTTCTGTGCCAGCATCCGTCCAGTTGAGAACAGAATGTTGTTATTCATGGCCAGGCTCCACCTTGCCGAGAAAGGCTGGTATTTGTCTTTGCAAATACAGTCCTTTTGACAAATCCTTAGAAAGCCATGTGCTAACAGTGTGGAGACCCCCAGAGAGCCACGACTGCCTTCAGAGGAAGGTGGCATTTGGACTTGATGGGGGGGCTGGACTCCTGCCCACCTGCCAGTGGGCCTGTCCCAGCCCTGGGTTTGCCCTTCTCAGATGAAATGAGATAATATTAATACATAGAGTACTGAGCCTAGCACCTGGCACCCTGCAGACCCTCAAGAAGTGTTTGCAGCTGCTATCAGACCCTCGTCTTCATGTGCTCTGGACTCACATGCCTGGGAGTCTGAATCTCGAAAGTTCTGGGTCTAGAAGCTGCCCGTGGCTCTGCCCTGCCACCGCCAGCCTCTTCGCAGGTCCTGAGAGGGCCCTCGGCTGACACATGCTAGGGGCCAAACAGAATCAGCCTCTGCTCTGGAAGGGAGGTTTCCCAAGCCAACTTTTCTTTTATCTGATGGGAAGGGCTGAGTTAAGAGGCAGCAGCAGGGGACAACACAAATAAACACAGAAAAACCTCTCCAGGGTCTGCGATTGTGCTTAGTACAACGGCAGGCCCTGGGGAGCAGTTTCATCCAGTTGAGATTGGAAAGTCAAATACATGTGGTCATATCATCCCCTCCTCTGTAGCCCGGACTCACCATTGCCTACCCCTGAGCTCTGCAGGGGCAGAAGGGACACTTTCGTTCAGAGTCGTGGCCTCATGTGGGGGAGAAGGGAGTTTAGGATACAGAAGCAGGTCCTTAGGATTGGGGCTGGGATTCCCTGAGGCTTTGGGCACTATTCCCCAACCATCCCTGGCTTTCTCAAAAGCTGCTAGCCCCAAGTCTCCACCCCTCCTAGCACTTTCCGCCCTACCATGGGCCACACCCAGCAGGGCTGGGCTGGCAGACACACCCAGGCAAGGCTCTCTGGCCCTGCAGGGAAGAGGGGCCTCCTTCCAGCAATAAACAGGAGGGGCTGCAAAGGACTGGTGGCTTTCTCAGGCTGAGAAAACATCCCCAAATACTCTAAGGACTGCCAGCTCAGCTTCTACAGCCTTTGGTTACTTTGAAGTGAGTAGCAGAATTGGAAAGATCTTTCTGGAACCAACGCCATCTTTCATGGGACTGAATCTCAGCTCTTCTGCAGGGGGGTGTTTCCAAGCATCTCTTGAGTAGGCCGGGAAAGTCCTCCTCACCCAGGAAACCCCTCTGGAAGAGCTGAGCCCCTACCTGGCACATTGGCACACCTCCAGTTTGGGCAGTCTGTCCCCGCCCCGGGCTGACCACAGTGTGGGAAGGAGTGGGAGGATTTGGGCGACACCTATGCCTTTCTGCCCACAGGTGGAGCTTGGGACTGGAGAGATGGGGTTTGAATCTAGTCCCACTGCTCAGTAGGCAGATCTTGTGTAGGACCCTTAGTCTCTCTGGGTCTGTTTCCTTAACTCTAAAATAGCAGTGGCACAAGGAACTATGTGAAAACAAGCATGTAATATGCTCAGCTCACAATAGCTAATGTTTTATTACTCATTTGTATCAGGCCAGCTCCTATTCTGCATGAATTCTCACAATGACCCTTTGACGTAGGCATCATTATTATTCCTCTTTTCTAGAAAAGGAAATGGAGGCTTAGAGAAGTTAAGCACATTGTCATTAGTTATCCAGCTAGTTATCGGTGGAGCCGCAGCTCAAACCCAGGCGGTGTGACGCCATACCCTGCTCTAGGCTGCTCTGTCATACTTTCGGTTATTACTACTACTAATTGGTGCATCATCACGGGATCTCTATCTCAGACTACTGTTGGATGGGGAGAAGTTATAAAAGAGGTCATAGGCTTGTTTTTAATGCTATAGTCTTTATATGAGGACTTGAGGGAGGACTGGTGAGAACGGCCCTGTAAACAATAGGAGGAAGAAAAACTCAGAACAAAAACTAAAATTCTCAAATGATTATTTAAAATGGCATTAGACCTTACCCAAGCACCAGAAAGCCTCATCATTGAATATCATCTGTTAGTACATGCTTTCCTGTATTTGAGCACTCTATTTCATTTGCCCTCACAACCCCATCTCATCACAGACAGCCAGAGCAAGTATTCATTCCCAGCTCAGCTATGAGGAAAGTGAGGCACAGAGAGCTTCTGGGGTGTCTCAGGCGAAAGTGGCTAACTCCTCGTAATAAAGGTCACTAAAGTTTCTTGAGCAGTTACTAGGTGCTGGTACCATGCTAAGTGCTCAATTTGTGTCATAATTTAGCAACAATCTTCTGGTGGGTGTTTTTATTTTGTCCATTCATCAGATGGAACAATCAAGTCTTACAGAGGCTCAGTAACTGGCCCCCAGACACACAGCTAGGGAGTAACCCCCAAACATTGCTTATAAGTGCATCTTGGTGGTAGTGATGAAGGGAATTGGCCATTCTCACACCAAGAACCTACTCTGTGCAGTGTGCCCTGGGATGTGCAGAATGTGGGAGACACAGTCCTCGCCCCAAGAAGGTCACAGGCAGTGGGACCTGAATAGGGACAGACCTAGACAATCCCAGCTCTGCTGCTCACTGGCCAAGTGGTCAGGCATGTTTAATCATAATAGCTTCTGAGCTTTTATTTGCTGTGTAGGGCTGTCATGAGGGACATGGGTGTTTGTTTTAGAGATAGTATCTCACTCTGTCACCCAGGCTGGAGTGCAATGGTGTCATCACAGTTCACTGCAACCTTGAACCTCCTGGGCTCAAGCGATACTCCTGCCTCAGCTTGGATAGTTAGGACTATACGCGTGCACCACCACACCAGGATAATTTTAAATTTTTAAATTTTTTGTAGAGATGGGGTCTCACTATGTTGCACAGATGGAGAGGAATATGGTTAATGCAAAGCTAGGATGCTGAGCACTCAACATAGAAAAGATCTCACTACGGTTCAACTGAAGAGCAGAGACGTATGTGGCTAACAGTACGAAGCAACACTTTCTAGTATTGACCTTGAGGTTCAACCAGAGGTATGCAAAGAATTTACTGGAGCAAGTTGGGTTGGGCCCATCAAGACAGGCTCATAGAAAGGGTATGAACTTGGGCTTGTCTTTGATTTAGGGCAATAGAGCCCATGGGAAACTCACATGGGTAACTCTAAAGAGCTGGTGGGTGACTTTTTTTTTTTTTTTTTGAGATAGGGTCTTACTCAGTTACCCTGGCTAGAATGCAGTGGTGTCATCACAGCTCACTGCAACTTCAAATCACCTTGGGCTTGCGTGAGGATCAAGCAATCCTCCTGCCTCAGCCTCCTTAGTAGCTTGGACTACAGCTATGTGTCACTTTAAAACCTGCCTGGTTTTAAAGAATTGACGTTGGCCTTACCTCCTTTCCGTGAGGCCAGATCTTCTCTGCTTTCCACCTCTCGGAAAGGCTGGGTGTTATAGAGAAGAGACAGCTTTAGCAAAGCTGTGGAGGCAGAAGAGAGCACCGACTTGCAGTGCTTTGGAAGAGGCTGGGGGGCCGGCAGGGAGCTGGGCAGTGGTGACCCAAGGGCCCGCTGTGAAGGTCCTTGGACTCCCAGTAAAGGTGTGTGATCTTCGCTGCGAGGGGTGGCAACTGAAATGAGGCAGGAGTCAAGGTCCATTGACAAGGTGGCCACCAGAGGAAGAGCCACAGAGAGCTCGCAATAAGGCCTGAAGATGACCACTGGCTGTGGTGATCAGGGGCCAAGGCGGGGATGCCAGTGTGGGTGGCAGCAGCGGTGGCGGAACACAGGCCTTGAGCTGGGGCCTCCTGACCTGTTTTCTACAGTAGTGAGCCAAACATGCCGACCGTCTTGAGAATGAGCTGTGTCCCGCTCCCAGGGGAGGGTCCCTGTGAGTGCCAGCACAACTGTCCCCTGGACAGGCTCAACAGACACACAGCAGCATGAAGGCTATGGTTAGAGCAGGCCATCCTGGGTACAGTCCTGTACTTTCTGGCAAGTCTAAAACCTTGGCAGTGAAGGTAAGCTGAAATCTAGATTTTCTTCATGTAAAGGTCTATGGTGCAGGGAGGGCCACAGATTTGAATGACGCTTTTCTCACACTGAATTCTACCTTCTTACTAAAACGGTCTGCACTCACGGTGGCTCAGAAGCTCTTGTCCTCAAACCTCCTCAAATCGCCAGCTTTGTGTAAATGAGACTGTCATTGCTGTGTCACAAAATAAAACGTCTGCTACAGGAGCACAGTGCAACAGCTCTGCTAAACACTTCTTTTCTCTGGTCAATTTGGTCAACTTGGTCTCAATTACTGGACAAACAGTCCTGGAATACACCGTCACTTGCTGCATTTCATTGTCCAACTTATGTGACAAAAATACATTGGTTTCCTTCTGGTTTTGTTTTGGTTATTGGAAGCTGGGCCAGTGCTTTTAAAAATGGGATAGATGTTCGGTGGGAGCAAGGGAACAAGAAACGAGACACAGCTGTGCACGCATTTATGAATAAAGCACACCACTTTATTCACCGGCTTGTGAGCACAACAGCGACGCGGGGTGTCGTGGTGAAGGGGCGCAGGCAGAGCCGCTGGCGACAGGAGCGCGGAGCCCGCAGGCCACCTCGTCCTCTGCACACAGGGCGCGGCACTCAGGGCGTGGACACACACCCACCCAATTTCACAGGGAACACGACACAGCTTTTCAAAAGGAGTTCTTCTAAACATTTGCTTTCGTATCTCTGGAAGGGGGAGGAGGACAGGAAGAGCTGTAGGCCTTCTGACATTTGGGGGAAAAACACAAACCCAACTTAAAATGGAAGAGCTGCAAGGGCTTCGGTGCAGAGTCGTCAGCCACCCACAGAAATCACACGTTACTGGACAAGTCTGTACATAAAACCCCAAAAGAACATCCATTTTGTGGACAATGGTTTCCTCTTCCACACAGTAACGGGGTATACGCATGTACCGTCAGCGAGCGGCTCGCGTCTTTCTGATGCCAGTGTCTGCGGGACCATCTGCACCCACCTTGGATCAATGGGTTCAGGAAGTGACTCATGGGAACTTCACTCTTGGGAGAGACACATTTTGGGGAAGAATTTTATTTAATGATAACAACCGCCACTCAATTACACTAAGCTTCAGAAAATGTTGGATTTCTTTAATTTTGCTGTGTACACATACATTGTTTAGAAAGTTTCTTTCAGCTTAAACTGACCCCCTCCCCCTTTCTTTTTGAGTTCGCCATAAATTAAATTTGCCCAAATAAAAACATTGCAATCCGTATGCAAAGTGTATCTGTCACCATCTCCTATTGCTTCCTGGGCAGCAAATGGGAAAATAAAGATAACTTTTTTTTTTAAACAAAATGCCAAAGTGAAGGTTTCTCTTTCTCCTGTCACAATGTGGTTGGGTAATTCTCTTATTGGACATCATCATTATAAGTTGGTATCACAGCAAATCTCAAGCCCTAAAGCATCTCTGTTTCGGGATAGAGAGTTCTTCTATCCAGAAAAAGAGCATGAAAGAGCGAGTTTTAGGGCATACCGACAAACACTTGGTTCATCAAAACAAAGCAATTTTAAAAATCAAATAATATCAGGGCTGGCATAGGAAATACAGATTAATTAGCTACCAGAAATACAGAAGTTGTGATTTATAAAAACTGAGCTTGCTTAAGGACGCAGAAAGGTTGATGAGACAGTTCTTTTTCCTTCCACTGTCTTACACGACAGTCGGGAAAAGGCTCTGTGAGCACACACCTTGGAGTGGCCACCTGTCCCTACAACATGCCAGAGGACACTTAACACCAAGCTTGCTTCAAATGGTTTTTAGAAGGTCTTATCTAGTCAAAAGTCATTAATTTGAATTTTTCAAACTTGCAAAAGCGTACATATTTTATAGAATCATCTGAGAAGCAATTCTTAGAAAAAGATGTTTGCTTCGAAGTGTAAAGAAATTCAGTGAAAGTTTTAGAAATATTACCAGCTAGACTTCTCCAAGTTAGAGTTGACTGACACGCCAGTTTGGGATGGAGAGCTGAGAGTCGAAAAAAAAGAACTGCTCCAGCCTCTGCCTCAGAAGAGGGCACTCAGCTCGGAGAGGACAGAATTGAGGGGGGAGGGGTGGAGACGAGAGGACGTGACAGATAGAAAACAACCCTCAGTTTTTTTTTTAACCCATTAACTCTAGTTTTCCTCTTTGAGGTTTCAAAGAACAGGCTGCTTATGTTTAGTTATTGAAGAAGTCATATTAAGAACATTTCAAACTAACCCCAAACCAAGATGTAGATGCGTAGCTAGCTGTACAAGTTTCCAAATGCTCTTCGTATATCCTAATAAATCACGCAGGAAGACTACATGACAGCCTGGGTTTTTCTGGAAGAAATTTTAAAGGAAGCACTGACTTTCATATAGTCATGCAATCAGTATGCGTTTACAGTCACACGTAAGTCAAATGCTCAAAAATGTAGCCCTTGATATACGCACCAGGGAAGGCTGCCATGTATATGATTCCTTTCCTAGGGTGAACAAGCTCCATTAATTTGAGTGTGTGAACAAGTACAACTTTCATGTGTTGTACAGGGCAGGGTTAAAGCAGAGAACATCCATCTCCTGAACTGTGGCTTGGACAGTTTCAGAGCAAGCACGCTGAGCCCAGTTTAACAAAACCGATAGAACATCGAAACCCATACGTTAGGTTTGGCAATTAGAACTAGATGCCCCATGACCCATCCTTCCAGCTGGAACCATCTGCTGGGGAACAGAGGAGGGGCCCACTCTGCACTGCGGTGTTTAGCGACCCCTTCCAGGGCAGAGCACTACTCTGCTTGCAGACAAGAGGCCACGGATGCTTCCTGGCAGTGCGTTTCTGCATGGTACAGTTTAAGTTAACATAATACTTGATACAGAAAGGAATTGTTTTTCTCTTCAAGTGGATGCAGAACTGAGTTCAAAAGATACAAGAAAAGCTGCGTTTCATTAGTGGGGCAGATTTAGGGTTCAGTTTTTTAACTATCACTGCACTCTTATGCAGGCCCCCAAACTCTGGGTCTCTGTAACATAAGGAGGCAGGTGCCTTTTTCAGTCTAATGTCCCCATTCTATGACAGAGCCATGTCCTCTTTACGTAGACCAAGAGATAGCAATTTAAAGAAAAAAAAACACCTGATTGTGCCCATGTTTCCCAAATACCCCAATTTTTTTTACACTGGCATTTGTCCTGCATAACTCATTAACCAGTGTAGAACTTGGGGGGGGAGGTCCTTTATTATCTCCATAATGAAAAAAAAAAATCTCTCCACCAGTTGAGTGCTGAGCTCCACCTGGCCCCCACTCCTGTTGACTGGGGCAGGGAAACACCGGGAATGCACCATCCTCCCCACCGCCCAACTCTGCCAGAGCCAAGCAAGACCGAGGACACCCAGGCATCGTGAGGAGGCTGCCAGTGCAGGAGAGGACAGTGAAAACACGGAATGAAACAGAGGCAACTCACAAAAGGGCACAACTGCAAGCTGCAGTCTGGCTTCCGACCAGGCAGGAGCTGGGCTCATCTGCTCAGGCCACCTCATCAGAGCCATTTGCTAAACGTGTTAGTAGGTCCAACACACACACACACACACACACACACACGCGCGCGCATATGTATTTGTGAGAGCAGTCCTCACACATTCAGTGCATAGCAGTGGGAGGGCAAATTGAGATTCCTTCAGCAAGAGAACAGGAGGATACTACAAAATCAGAGTGTTCACTCCAGCACCCAAGTGACAGAAGTATGTCACAAGCCAGAAACTATGCTACATGCTTTTTACTGCTGGTGTCAGAGAGACAGCCTGTGATCCTAACGCTTGGAGCCAGTAGGAAGAACGTCTGAGCTTTTGTTCTCAGTGGCAAATGGAGGAGAATTCAAATGCTTTCTTCTTTGGCTTTAAAACAGAGCTTAAATTCTGAAGCAGAGACTCAAAGCACGAGAATAGGATTTAACTTCCTGTGTGTGAAGGTGGAGAAACTCTCCCTCATCTAACTCACATCAGAAATCATGACGGGGTTCTATACGCACGTTGGCGAAACCCCAGGCTCAAACTGGAACTTGGTGTTGGAGAATATGAGGACGCTGCTGGGCTGCTCTGACCTCCACACCCAGCCTGACCCCAGCTCTGAGGTCTTCAGCGTGATCCTGCTGTGAGCCGCATCCGTGCGTGGCTTCTAAGTGCCAACACCCTGCCATGAGGGCCACCACACTGGGGTACGGGTTAGCCTCACTCTCGATCTCTGAGTCACGTGTGCTCGTGCAAACGTCCTGCAGAAACTGCAGCACAGTGGGACAAACATTCAAGAAGAAACTAGGAAGTACATGCAGACTCACAAAGCTACCCTGGGTGAGTCACACACACACACACACACACACACACACACACACACACAATGAAGTCAACAGTGCTAGGCAAGAAGGAACCCTGAAAAAGCCAAATTAAATCCATTTGAGGGAACCTACTTTGGAGTTGCAGAGATTTAAAAGAGAAAAATGTATTTTTCCTTAGCCTATTACTGATACAACTTTAAAAGCAAAATCACTGAGGGCCTGATCTGATTCGAAGGATGCCAGATGGAGGGCAGAGGACACCGAGTGGAAGAACTTGCACTGGTAGGGCATGGGACTTTTTTTTTTTGTCAAAAGTCATACAGTCTCTGGGCAAAATCACCAACAGCATGCAACTGGCCAATCAGGAGACAATTTCTGTCTTTCTTTTCTTTGCAAAGGTGGAGCCCAAGACAACTCTTGTCCCAGGTGGGGAGCAAGAATCAAGCTACCTGAAGCAGGAAGAGGTAAGGGAGGATTCCCTTTCATTCTTTTTCCTTCTCTTTCTCTTTAAACAATTTTTAAAAAATAATAGCTAAGCAATTCGCCAACCAGGTCCTAGCAAACAGTAGAGAACAAGGAGCTTGTCAAAAATTATTTTTGCTGATATTTCAGCTCACTCC